>PVLC010007801.1:0-61541 GCA_004027655.1 Graphiurus murinus | reverse complement strand
GTACACAATGGAATTTTACTCAGCCATAAAGAAGAATAAAATCATGTTCTTTGCAGGGAAATGGATGCAACTGGAAAACATTATGTTAAGTGAGATTAGTCAGTCACAAAGAGTTAAGAAGCATATGTTCTCCCTAATATGTGGATGCTAGGGAGAAGATGGGGCATAGGAGGGTCTCCAGATGAAAAGGTGTGATCCTTGATAAACAACGCAGTTGATTTAATTGTAGTGGACGCAGGGGGCAGAGGGACGCCCTAAAGCACATGATGTTCTTACACAATCATATAAAGGTCACTCACCGAAGTGAACCTGAGGGGGAGGGAGGGGGAGGGGATTGGGGTGGGAATTTGGGAAGGGGTCAAATGAGAAATGTGTGCAAATATGTTGTTAACAACTCGTACTTAACAAAGATGTATGCTATATTGCACAAATTACTACAATAAAAAATTAAAAAAATAAATAAATTTTAAAAAAAGTGACAGGATCAAGAATAAGTCAATAATTTATGGGATGAGAAAAAGCAACAATACAGTGGACAGTTTCTGGACAGAAAAAAAAAAGGAAGAAGCATCATCTATTATTTCAAAGTACTTGGAATATATTCAGGGTTATAAAGTGTCCTATAGAATTACTCCCTGAAGCTGGGCAAGAGCATATTTGTGTTACTTACATTAATATGGAGAAATGACCTGGCAAAGAATTTGGGATTCAAGATGGATAGTGAAGGGAACAGTGCCTGAGAAACTCCAAACAGAAGAAAGGAAGGAGATATGGAAATGAATGCCTCCATAAAACCAAGGGACATCAGGGAGTGATGGCATACAAGTTAGAAGAAAGGTGATCTGATTTTGTGAGAATAATTTGCAGAATAATATTTGTAAGAATAACTTGAACAATAATTTCAGTAATACTGAACTCCAGGTTGGTGACATAGATAATGATGACAGAAGTAGAGATGAAAAATAGACTGGATGAGTTCAAAATATTTGCTATTATATTATTTATTTAAGTCATGAGATAAATTAAGATGGTAACAGCTGATGGATAAAAGTGAAGAGAGTCACAAGTCACATGCTCAGGCCTGCACTTACAGAGATAGAATGACCAAATTCATTTAATAATAGCATATAAAATGCAATTGCTTCATAGCAAAAGCCCCAGAGAAGGAGAAGCCCTTTTATTTTTCCAAACAGCATGATGGAACAGGAACGATGACTACTCTGCCACCTATCTTCCTGGTATGTGGAATATTATGAATGAAAACCTGAATAGATTATGACATAATCATTACAGTAGAATTTATTAAATAAAATCTGTGATTTTTTAGCACTTCTCTCATTTAGCCAAACTGTTCCACAGTCAATTTGTTGAAACTAAAGATTAACTTGCTTCTTCCTATTCTATGCCACTTATTGTGTCAAGTTGTTTTTGTTTTTGTTTCTTTTTAGATTTCTTTCTCAATGTCTTCAAAGTCTTATTGAAACTTTACATAGTATTTTATTTTTTATACTGGGAATTGAACACAGGGGCATTCAACCTAAAAGCTACACTCTCAGCCCTTTTTATTTTTTGAAACAGGGTCCGAGTAAGTTGATGGGGCTGGTCTCAAACCTGTAATCCCCCTATCTCAGCCTCCCAAGTGCTGGGGTTACAGGCATGGTCACCACTCCCTCCTACATAATATTTATGATTCTGTTTAAATTTTAATGTCTGCATAAATGCCTCTATTACTGTTTGTTTAATATTTTCTTCCCTTAGTACTATTCACCTAACTATATCCATTGGTGTTGATGACATGTTATTTACTTGGAAAAGATTTGGGATATTATTTAGTAATATATTATTATTATTTACATTAGATAACATAAAGGACAATTTTATATATATACATATATATAATGATATAATGATTATATATATACATATATATAATGATATAATGATACATATATATATAATGATGACTATCTATAGTCATCACATGAAATTGGTTCCATAACTAGTCTAGAACTTAGTTTACCCAATTTTTAGTCCCATGTATCATAGTATTTCTTCCATGCAGATAATGTATGCTTATGTGTTATATAACTGCCTTCATTGAAAATGACTGCAGAGTAATAATTTTTGCTAAGATATTTCCAGGTAAGTATGTATATTAAAATAATTCTTACACATTTTAAGATCTTAAATCATTGAATAGATTAAGATATGAATGGTCAGAGGGAAAGACAATTGAGACAGGAATAAAAGTCAAACTTTAAAATAATATCAATTTTTATAAGAGAAATTGATAATTGTAATAATAATATAAATGATAGAAAATAATATTAGAAAGGAAATGATAGAAGGAAAAATGTTGATCCCAAAGCTTTTCTTGCTTTCGTATTTGTTTTCCTGAGTATTATTACAAACTTCTGAGTTGGAATATATTTTGTGTGATTTAATCCACTGCAATCATAAATCTTTTAGATGCTTCTATTTCCCCAACATAATTCAAATTGTCATTACATGAGAGAAAAGCAAATTTGATGCGTCTCTTAGGTAGAATAATAAAATTGTATAATGCTTCTTATAAAAAATAATAACCCAAAATTAGAGTAGTTTGGTGTTGCAGCCACAAGAGGTTCTTATGACAAGAACAAGACCCTTTATTTAGCACTTCTTATTGGGCTTGAAGGGAGACACAGCACTGACCAAGAGAGTAATCAGGCTGCTCTCTAGACAAAGAGAAAGCTGGCTTGATTTCTGTGAAAGGGAGTTAGGGCAGGCTAGAGTTCTGGAATGCTAATTAGCTTGCAATATAATCCAAAAGTTTTTCTTTCTTTCTTTCTTTCTTTCTTTCTTTCTTTCTTTCTTTCTTTCTTTCTTTCTTTCTTTCTTTCTTTCTTTCTTTCTTTCTTTTCTTTCTTCCTCCCTTCCTCCCTTCCTCCCTTCCTCCCTTCCTCCCTTTCTCTCTCTCTCTCTCTCTGTCTCTCTCTGTCTCTCTCTGTCTCTCTCTCTCTCTCTCTCTCTCTGTCTCTCTCTCTGTCTTTCTTTTTCTGTGAGTGCACTTTAACTTCCGGGAAAGGTGAGCGTCAGTTTTCAGTCTAAAGCCAACTGTTCATTTTTCATAGATGCCAGCATCCTTGTGTAAATATCTTTGCTTTTGATAAGGATGAGTTACTATAACTATTAAGAGAATATACAAGTGTGGAGTTGAAGAAAGTTCAAATCCTGGCAATTCACAGGTTAAGGGTCCTGGGAATTTGCTGCTTTCTTGACTATGAGATAAGACCCAAGAGTGTATTTGTCCTTTGTCCTTGTCTCATTGGCATTATAGCATTTACAAGATATACAGAAGGAAAAACACAAAGAATAGAAATATGGAGGTTAAATACCACCACAGATATGTAATCAAACAAATCAAAAGAGATTTAACTACGCAATAAAATGTATTGAACTTGTTTGGATCACAATTTAAATGAATATGGTATAAAAATAAAATTATGGGATAATTGACTAAATTTGAACCACGTTTTAATTTGGTAAAAGATGTAAAATAAAAATAAAAATTAAACTTAGGAGAAATAAAGTTGGAAGGTAAATAAAAGTAATTTTTTGTGTGTGTGGTACTGCGGTTGGAACCTGGGGGCATCCTACCTCCGAGCTACAGCCCCAGCCCTATTTTTTATTCTTTATTTTGAAGTCTCACTAAGTTGCCGAGGGCTTCACTAGATATCTGAGGCTGGCCGTGAACCCAGATCCTCCAATCTCAGCCTCCCAAATGCTGGGATTACAAGCATGCACTACCATGCCGGCAAATAAAAGTAATTGTATTACTGTACTTGTATAATTTTAAAATAGTATTTACATAGTCATTATTGATATACCTTCACCAGCAGGTTGAGATTATAATGATAAGATGATAAAAAGTAATTGCTGTTATTTTAGGTATGGTAATTTTATATGTGAAATATGAGTTTCTATACATACCATGGTATTTGATAATAGAATTACATAATATTTGACAATTATTCAAACTAATCCTGCTAGTCAGAAAATGATCATTATAGAAGTTGGAAGATGGTTACTTCTTAAAAATTTACCATATTATCCTATTTTGTGATGAGTATTTCTCCATATTAAAAGCAAAACACAATAACATATATTGAGTTACCAATATACACCAACACCTGGTCAATTAATTCATAATAAAGAGTCCATTACACAGTTTATTATTATTTTTAAAATGCATACAAAGTCTTTCTTATTTCAAAGACTGAATAATTGTTTATTATATTAGCAAAGTGATATTTATTTTATGATGATAAACTGTTGAGCAATGCTTCAAATGAATAATCAAAATTTTCTTGGTGACTATACATTTTAGTTTTATTATAAAAATTTTAAACATATACAAAAGTGGTCTGAGTAGTAATTTCTCATGTGTGTATTAAAAGAGCTTCAAAAATCCTCAACTCATAGCCAATCTGGTTTAATTTATATTTATAATTATTTTTTATTAATAAAATTTTGGCTCTTTATTATTTTCCTGGGGCATAATTGAGGTAAGTTACTAAACAAAATAAAAATAAGTTACTAAATAAAATAAAAATCATAAGGCAAAATTACCCTACAAAAGTAAAGTAGAAAATCATTGTTGCAACAGTGCAATATCTAAAAAATCTAGTCTTCAAAAATAAGAAAGAAAGAAAAAATACTATGAGGCATAGAAAGTAATTGGCAATTGTGACACATGCTCATGGAAAGAGCAGTCAATACAAATGGCCCCTGCATGGGACCATATGTTGGTTGTTACTAGTAGTCAGAATTATCAATGCAGCTATTAAAAATGTATTCAGATGACAAAAGGACCTTATCGTTAAATAATTAAAAACAAGTTGATGGTGATTATTCAAAATATTAAGCATCTCAGTAAAGAGGTAGAAATTATTTTAAAATAACCAGATGCAAATTCTAAATTACAGATTATATCAGCTGAAATAAAATTTGTTAGAGGCACTTCACAGGAACTTAAGGAGGAAAAATACAGATCAGAAAACTTGAAAATGTATTTTTAGAGTTTATCCAATCCAAAGTATAAAGAGCAGAAAAAGCAGAATGAAGAAAGTAAACAGAACTTCAGTGACCTGTGGGACATCATTAGATATATTAATACTTAATAGCAGTCTCTGGAAGAGACAAAAGAACAAAGAAATCTATGATAAAATAACAAATTTGAGATTCTCACATTTCATGGTAGACAATAAAATACACATATTAGTAAAAAATGCTCAATGATGCCAGACTTGGTGGCAAACACCTGTAATCCCAGTATGTGGGAGACTGAGAAAAGAGGATCACAGGTTCAAGGACAGTCTCAGCAAGTGAGACTAATCATCTAGTGAGACACTGTTTCCAACAAAAATAAAATAGGACTAGGAGTGTAGCTCAGAGGAAGAATGTCCTTGGGTTCAATCTCCAGTACCACATAGATGCATACAAAAAAAGAAAAGAAAAGAAAATGAGCTCAATGAATGAGAAATAGGTAAAGTCAAATAAATGCATGATTATATGGAGCATAAACGTATGCTTAAAGTAAAAAAATCTTGAGTTTAGCAAGAGAATAATGACTCATCAGGATTGATACAATTAATGGCAGGCATTAAATAACTAAAGGCCAAAAGGCAGTATAATTGATATTTAAAGTACTAAAATAAATTTAAAAATTCAACCAAGAATTTCATAAGCAGTGAAGTGTTTCTTCAAAGATAAAGATGAAATAGAGTTGGCTGTATAAATAAAAATGGCTTAATTTTTTGCTATCATGTCTCCGCTACAAAATTTCAAGAGGAGATCCTTCAGGTTCAAAGAAAAAGACACTTGAATCTGCAGTATAGAATGAAGAGCTCTCAAAACATACGTCTGTGGATAAACTTTAAAGTGTATAAAAGCTGGATGTGATGGCACACACCTGTAATTCCAGTCATTAGGAGGCAGAGACAGGAGGATTGCAGGTTTGAAGACAACCTCAGCAAAGTAGCAAGACCCTGTTTCAAAATCTAAAAAATGAAAGAGGGCTGTGGGTATAGCTAGGAGGTAGAAGTAAGACATAGTATTGTTAGGTGCATAATACATGTAGGTCAAGTAAGACATAGTATTGTTAGGTGCATAATACATGTAGGTGTGATATAAGCTGAAGCACATTTGATAAATATAGATTGAAATCCTTATAGCAACCACTAAGAAAATGAGTATAAATATTTAAAAATCAAGACAAAAGGATTCAATGGTAAACTAAAATTATATTTTTACAGAAGAAAGGAGAGGGATCAAAGTAACCACACAGACACAGGGCATGGAAAACAAAGAGTAATATGGCATATACAAATGAAGCCATCAGTTCAAACAATCTTATATAGAGTTGTGAAGCTATCAATACCAATTTCACTATTATGAATGGGAAAGAGGAGGGATGAGATCCGGAGGGAAACGCACCAGGTGCTGTGTGCATGTATGTTTCTATCACACTAACCTCAATATAATGTATGGTTACAATGCACCAATAAAAGTATATATTAAAAAAAGAGAAGAAAAAGATGAATGGGCCAAATAATGCAACAATAACAACAGGAAAGTCAAGGATCGTTGAATTTAATATAAAACCAGATTCTAATTTATTCTGTCATTAAATTTGGTATAGTCTTAATTGTATGTGAATTCTAAAAAGGTTAATCTTGTAGAAGTTGGAAGTAGAATGGTGGTTTCCAGAGTCTGGGAAGGATAGTGGGGAGGAAGCAATTGGGAAAGGTGAGTCAATGGATCATTTTGTAACTTTTACTTTCACAGTGATTCTATATATCAGAATAAAGATTTGACTTCAGTACACCTATGGCAGACATGAGCAATTTTTTACTAACTGATATATATATATATATAATATTGTATATATTATTTTTTATACCTCAGTTGACTTTATATTTTTATAATTATGCATATGGGTAGGCTCTACTATTTATGAATTTCATAAATTTAGGATCTTATAAGTATTTGCCAAAGCATAGTGACTGAGTATGATAGAGTTGAAAATTATTGATCACACTAGATGAACTTTACTATAGTTGGAAACTTGCTTCAAAACACCAACAAACTAAAACTCTAAACCAAGAAAATTTGAAGGGACCTTATATAATTTTAGTTGTGTTTTTGTATAGTTTGTGTGACTGTATGTGTGTTAAAAAAGTGTTAACCTGTGTGAGTGTATAGGCATTCTCTGAAAACACAACAGAATAAGAAGATAAAGTGTGGGTAGATGTTAGTTTTTCTATTTAATTTAATTTAATTTTATTTTATTTTAGTGACACTGGGGATTGAACCCAGAGGTATTTTACTTTTGAGCTATACCCCCAGCTTGATTTTATTTCTTACTAGGAAACAGGGTCTTGCTAGGTTGAAGACAGTCTCTCTGCTTGCTGAAGCTATCCTTGAACCTGTGATCTTCCTGTCTCAGCCTCTCAAGTACTAGGAATACAGATGTGCACCACCATGTCTGGCCAATTTTGGTATTTCAGATATGTGGCAATGGATAGTTTATTCAGAGGAGGTGAGTTCTAAAGTATTAAATAAAATGAGAACATATAGAATTTAGAGTCATTTTATATTCCTTATTATATCAAATATATTAAATATACTTGCCACTAAAATACATATATAATAAATATTATGTATATATTATATATATAATATATATTGTAACTGAAAAGAAGATCATATGGCTTTCATTTTTCAGAATTCTGTGCAATGTTTTAATATACTTAGAGATTGAACCTATTAATTTTTCCTTCAGCACTTTAAAAAATTTGGTATGAAATTTGTTGCTCATATACAGTTGAAAAGAAGGTTTCTTTTTTCTGAGACATATACACATAATAGCAGAATTTTGTTGCACAAACCTCACAAAGAAATTGTCATTTCTTTTTGCTGTTATAATTTCAAAAATCCATGATTCCATGACTGACTGTATTAATATATTTGTAATGATAGTTGTATGTTTCTTTATAATTTCTATATTGTTCTAGTTGGTAGACCCTTCATTATTATATCCCAAAGGGATACATTGCTATTTTATATAAGTTTAGACGTGGAATTTTAGAACCATGCAGGACAAAAGAACATATGTATCTATTTCATCTATCTCTATCTCTATCTATACCTATATCTATATCTATAATTGAACTATACTATCATATATATATACATATATATGGTCATTAAGATAATAAAAAAGATGCTCTACATCACATGTTTTGAGGAAATTCAAATTAAAACAACTAAATGCCACTACACATCCGTTAGAGTAGCCAAAATTCAAACCACTGACATCAAATGCTGGTGTAGATGGAGCATTTGAAGCCACAGAAGTCCCAATTGTTTTGTTGGTAGGGATGCAAAATGGGGCAACCCTTTGGAAGGCATTTTGGTTATTTTTTACAAAGCTAAACATACTCTAACCTTATAACCCAGAAATCCCACCCCTTGGTATTTTTCCAAGTTTGTTGAAAACTTGGTCTACAAGTAAACTGCACACAGTATTTTGTAGTAACTTTATTCACTATTATCAAAACAAAGAGAACCAAGATGTCCTTCAGTATGTGAATGGATAAATCTTGCTGTGTAGTCATACAATTAATATTATTCAGTACCAAATAGAAATGCCATGAAAGACATGAAGAAGATAAATGTGTATTACTGAGCAAAAGAAGCAAATCTGAAAAGACTAAATGCTTCATGACTCCAATTATATTGTGTTCTGAAATAGACAAAACCAAGCAAGTAGTCAAAAGATCAGTGATTGCCAAGAGTTGAGGAAAGAGGGATGAAGAGACAGCAAATAGTTACTTTTTTTCTGTTTTATTTTGTGTGTGAGCACTGGAAATTAAACCCAGAAGCCTTCTATCTCAGAGCTACATTCACAGCCCTTCCTTATTTTTTAAAAATTTTGAAACAGCATCTCCTAAGTTACTTTGGACCTTTGATCCTGTCTCATCTTTCCAAGTATTGGGATTACAGGTGTGTGCCACCCAACCTGACTTGAAGTTTTTTTCTTTTTTTTTTATACTGTAAGGGTGGACAAATGTAATTACGTATTCCTCAAACTTATGGAATTATAATACCAAGACTGAAACCTAATAATGAAAAAAAATAAAATAATAATAATAATAATAATAATAATAATAATAATAATGATACAGATATGGACACATTGGGTCATAATGACATATCAATGTAGGTTTATCAATTGTAACAAAATGCATTACTTTAGTGAGGGATAATGATAGTCAGAGAGGCTACCTATGAGTATGAGCAGTGAGTATATGTAATTTTTGCTTAATTTTTCTGTGAACCAAAATCAGTTTTAAAAAATGAATGCCTGTCTAAAAAGAAAAAAACTACGAAGAATATCCAAGGTGTTTCAATGGTATTTAAAATGTTTTTAATCTGTATAATGAGAACAAGTATGTTTAGTAATTCTAAATGATGTACGTGTAATATTTACACACTATTTTAGGCATAAAGTCTTTGCTGACATGTGTAAAGAAATAAAAAGATTAAAAATATTTTTGTTTTCATTATTAGAAATAGTGTGCTTTATATCTGGCCTAAAATAATTTATATAGTACTTTTTGCATATTCATGAAAAATGAATATAAGTTCATTCCAAACTCAACTTTTATGGTTCAAGTATAAGCAACAGAGTTACTTTTAGAATTTAAAATAAATTTATCTAGAGATAGAACAATATGCTATCTCTTGTCACCAGCTGTTTTCAAACTATGGTATTTTTAAGTGATCTTTATGTTGTATAGTTTGCCAATTTCAAAAACACCCTTTCCAAAATAAAAATGAACATATGGATGCAATAGTATTATGACTGTCATTAAAATTTCTACTTTAAAGTAAGAATGTTTTGAAAAAGTGCAGTTTCTACAAATTAAAATTTAAATTTATAAAACCTGGGTTACCAAGAGATAGAAGTGAAGTTTAGTACTTCATCTTTGAAGATATTAATATAAATACAGAAAATATCTCCAAAATTGTAAATTTCTCAAGAAATAGACAAGCATCTGACGCATAAGCTATTGTACAAATGATGAAGTAACAAAATTTAGATCTCAATATTGCATAGAAAGATGAATTAGATAATTTTAATCTGTCTACTTTAAATCATTCAATTTTGTAACAAAACCTCATTTAAATGAGATAAATGCTTTTATTTAATTTTGTTGAGGTGAGTCCTCAACTCAGGAACTTGGGATCTGCTGGGTCCTTTACTAATGTGACAGAAAAGAATTTTAGATACATGGACAGAGGTTTATTTGGGGAAAAGAAGAAATACACATTCGAAGAGAATGGGGGCCACCTCAAGATGAGGACAGCATATTGGGAGGTTCAGGGCTCTTTTCTTATAGGGGGTTTTCATGAGGAGTGGGCTAGAGGAGGTATGTTAGGATGACCTCAGTTTAGTAGTCCCAGAGGCAGTTTATGGTTGTCTGGTAGTCTGGTCAGCTTTAGGGAGGATGATCTCAGTCTGGTAGTCCTGAGGTGGTTCCTGCTGGTTTGGTGGCCTGGTCAACTGTAGGGTCCTCAGGCTAATTGGGGTCTTCATTATCTGATCAACAAATAAGCTAGAGAGCATCTTAAATGATAGGTTTCTCAAAATATTGAACCTGTATTGTTTCCAATGCACAGGGCAATCCTAATTTCTTTTAGTTAACTCTAAGATTTACAGATTTCTCAGGAATTTGGGAGAGTCGGACCTGGTAAAGGGAACTGGTTTTGGAAGTAAAGACTGAATCACTCAGTTCCAGGTTCTTATATTAAAGTTATATTTTACTTTTCCTTCCTGTCTGCCTCCTTTCTACCTACTTATTTCTTCTATCCTACATCAATATCACACAGTATTATTTAATTGGTATAAGGTTCTCATATGGCTGCTTTTTTAAGTACTTATTAAATCATTAACAGTTGTAAAAGTTTATAAAATAGTAAACAGAATATCATTTTATTTATAACATTGTAGTTCTATGTGTAAAACTTCCAATGTCAAACACTCCCATAAAATTTAAGCTAAGCACTTTGAAATCTGTAATCATAAATACTACATTTCTAGTGGATACCACTTCAAGGTAGAAAAATGACCATTTTATAAACACAAAATTTCCTGTTTTATAATTCACTTTTACTTTGCTTATGCTTCCCAAACTAGAGTGACAGTGTTCATAAACATTTCTTCTTCAATGCAATAATTTATATTAAATAAAAGAGAAAAGGATTTTTTTCTTTAAGATAACTAAGCATACAATCAAGGTTATTTTATAATCCATTACTTTTAGTATGACATGTAAAGGCTACGTAAAAATGTTCTTATCTATAACAATGGCAAAGCAGTAATGTTATCAGTGGCTCTATTATAAATACTTTAACACTAAATCCAGACCACTTAATAAAATTGATTTTTCCTTGTTTATTTTCCATTTTATATCACTAAATTATTGTAGAAACTAAAGAATTATTATCTTGTCTGTATAAATTCATTCCTATACCATTTTAATCTTAATATAATTTAAATGCCATCGCCATTTGTTGACCAATATGAACACTCACAAATCCAAGGCAAAGAAGTAGTGTAACTAGAATTTATACGATTATGTGTCAAGCACACATAGTAGGTGTGGAATGTAGCAGCCATTGTCTATGCTATAAATGCTGTTCGACAATGTGAGAAACAGAAGGCACAATTCTCACGCTGCAGAATTTCTTATCTTTTTTTGAAAGACAAAACATAATGTAATAATGGAAAACCACAGAATAACTCAGACAAAAATATCTTGTGAACAAATAATAACATAATGTATTTTCGATTCTTTTTGCATTAAGGGTGGTAGAAAAGAATCTGTCAGCAGAAGACTCCTTGATTTGCATAAGGGTACAACAAAGGAGAGAAAATCCCCAAATTCCCAAAGAAAATCCCAATGAAAAATAAAAGTGATTTTAAAAAAAAAATGTAAATGTCCATCTCAAGGTGTTGGTTTCACATCAGCTGATGAAAGAGAGATTGAGAAGTACACATTTTATCCAAGGCTGATGTAACTGTATTGTACTAAACCATTTCTATGATTTCTTCTTTTGGGGGAGAGTATTAGGAATTGAACTCACTGACATTCTACCTCTGAGCTACATCCCCAGCCTTTTTATTTATTTGTTTATTTTTCATTTTGAAACAGGGTCTTGCTATATTGCTGAGGCATGCCTCAAACTTGTCATCCTCCTGCTTCAGACTCCCAAAGTAATGGTATTACAGTTTTATGTCATTAAGACAAGCAATGCTTTTAGGGTTCCTGAAACTGATAGATATGCTTTCTACTTTAAAATGTAACTTTGTGTTTTTAAAATATAATCTTTTGGGAAACTATCTAACTAGATACCTAACTAGAAAATATGTAGCTATAAAGTAAAAGCTTTTTTTAAATACGTAGCTTTTTTTTTTTTTTTTCCTCTGCACTGGGGATTGAACCCAGGGATATTCTACTTCCGAGCCACACCCCCAGCCCTATTTTTTATTCTTTACTTTGAAACAGGGTCTCACTAAGTTGAAGAGAGCCTCACTTAAGTAGCTAAAGCTGGCTGCAAACCCAGGATCCTCCTGTCTCAGCCTCCCAAATACTGGAATTACAAGCATGTGCCACTATGCCCAGCTGCATATTTTATATTCAAAAATATTTCTCTTTCAGTTAAAATAATGTAGAAAATTTAATGAACATGGATAAAAAGTTGTTTGTAGTTCAAATATTGAAATATGATTAATTCTCTAGATGACTATTTTCTTATAAATGAACTTTTCTTACACATTAAATAACCATAGTCTAAGTCATGTAAAAGAACAATCTCAGAGTTCTGTTGGCGAATGCTTCATTTGGCTTGAGATAACTTGGGACTGTGGGCTAGGACTGTGGGCTGCTGTTTAGTATTCTCTCATACATCCATGGTCAACTGGTAGGTCTTCTGGCAGATGCATGATATGCAATCACTTCATTCTGCCTGGTCACTGTCAGTCTACAGGGAGGATACTTGGTCCCATGCCACACTGCCCTCCTGCAAACCATCTTGGGCTTATTTACATGGTGTTTGCAGATCTCATCATCAGGAAAAGAGGGAAAACATTAATGAAGGAACATTTTCAATTTTCCGCTTGCAGTGTATTTGCTTATTTCCCATTGATCAAAACACATGACTAAGCTCAGAGTTAGTGTGGACAAGGGATAGCCAAGGACAATGAGTCAGGGGGAGAAGAATTTATACCCATTCTATATTTCCTACACTTTGCCTTCTCTCCCCTTAAATGCATGCATAAAAATGGCATCAGTTGTTCTTCCTTGTGTGTGTTGGGGGTGAGGGGCATAACTTTTTACATCACTTTGAAGTGTTTATTTTTCAATGTGTTGAAAATATTATGCTAAGTTTATAATTAGCTGAATAGTTTAAACACATTTTTATTATTACATTAAGGTATTTTTATTGTTTTATATAGCATTCAGTTATTAAATTTTAGCTATTTTTAATTTTCTAATGTCATATCCAGTTCTATCATACATTCTGTAAAATTGTAATTATTTTCACTAATTGCATTCATTATTAATGGTGAGATAACATATCAATATTTCCTACATTATTTTAAATTTACTATTTTGTCTTTGGGTTTGAAATAAAATAATATTAGTATTTTAGGATAAAGTTAGGTAAATTTAATATAGATATTAAGGTTTTTTCGTAGTCACTGCCAAAGATGTTACAAACTTATATTACAATCAAGAATTGCCTGTTCTTCTATTTTCAGATACTCTTTATTTGTTAGAAAATATACATATTTTAAAAATAAAAAGCTGATACCTTTCTTAATGAACAAAGGAAAAGAGAGAAGAATAGATTAGGAGGGAAAAAAGAGGAGTGGAGAGGAGAAGAAATCATAACAAATGTTTACATTTCAGAGAAAATAAAGCATTAGTATATCAAAGACTCAGCAAAATTCTGAAGATGGATAAACAAACCCAAATGGTGAAAAAACCTGAAAAGAAGACTAGATGGCAAAGAAAACTCAGAGACAAAATCAATTAATTAATTAATTAATCAATTAATTAAAAAAATCTAAAAGTTGACCTACAAAGAATAGAGAAAGAGAAGAATCAGTCAAGCGGTTCCCAATAAAGCAAAAAACACTCTGGAATCATATAAGAACTCAGTTTCCAAACTATTCTGCTGAGAAACTTTTGATTATTCTTTAAAATATTTGACAGCATAAAGAAAATCAAACTGCAGTTGCCCAAAGAGTCCAAACACATAATATTTACTAAAATAATCTTTCAAAAGAAGGGTCATTCTCTTTCATGAAGGTTAAAAGAGAAGAAGAGAGGTAGGTTAAACATTTGAGAAAATTAAAATTAGAACATATTAAAATAGAAAACAACCAGGCGTGGTGGTGCATGCTTGTAATCCCAGTACTTGGGAGGCTGAGACTGGAGGATTTGTGTTCATGGCCAGCCTACGCTACTTAGTGAGGTACTCCGT
Organism: Graphiurus murinus; assembly: GCA_004027655.1. Classification (NCBI taxonomy): domain Eukaryota; kingdom Metazoa; phylum Chordata; class Mammalia; order Rodentia; family Gliridae; genus Graphiurus; species Graphiurus murinus. The sequence continues at coordinate 46,940 of PVLC010007801.1, read as the reverse complement.
AACTTGGTGAGATCTTGTTTCAAAATAAAGAATAAAAAACAGGACTGAAGGTGTAGCCTGGAGATAGAATGCCCCTAGGTTCAATCCCCAGTACTGCAAAAAAATCGATCAATCAATCAATAAATAAATAAATAAAGGAAAACATCTACCCCCTGATCCAAGAAACTTAATCATTTCACATAACACTATTCAATACAGTTGAATATAAAAAGCCAAAGCAAGAATGTTAGGGCATGACATACATGATAATTTCTCTCACATAGCTTATGAAAAAAACACTCATGGTGCATGATAGATATTATATATGCTCTGCATATATTCATGCACTAAATATAGAATTTTTCCAAAATTTATATCATTCCAATACTTGGGATACAGAATATTACTCAAATAGGTTGAGATGGTTTGTTTACTATTGTAAATATAGCTCTTTAGAACTGAAAACAAATCATCAGACACCATGTATTCAAGGTTCAAAATCAAATTATTCATGATATGGTCCTAATTAAAACCAAGTTTCCTATCTCCCAGCTTCATGTTATGTAGAAAAATCGTTATGTAAATTAAATATTTGTTCACTTAAAGTATAAAGCACAAGAATGTCACAACTTGAATTACTACATCAGTAATTTTCCTTTGAACTAAAAGAACCATCTAATGTATGAAGATATTTTGATGTAAAATAGTACACCAAAATTCATTTTCATCTCCTATATTTAAGTTATCCCTAACTTTAATATACAATATATTTTCAGATTGTATAGTTGCTGTGTCTAGTACACCAACCCAAAGTCAATGTTTATAAGGTTTGAAAGTGTAGAGGTTAAAGAGGTAACAGTGAGGAACACTGAGTTAATAAACTCAATAATATATAACATATGCACATATAAACTCACAAAAACACAGAGACACACACAATAATACACAGACATACACCTTCAAAGGATGCTGTCAAAACAAAATCTAGCCAAATTTAGGAGAAGCTACTTTCCAAGATTAAAATTGTTAACTGTGTAGGTAGATGATATATGCAAAGATTTTTTAAAAATTTTATTATCATGACTTCATGACTGTCATGTTAGTCCAAATGAGAAGGGCTTCATTGCAGAAAAAAAGTTTATGTACATTTTTGAAAAAAAAAAAGTTAACTCTCACAATTTTTAAACAGAGATCAAAATAATCTGTAAACAGAATATAAGAAATTTTAAAGTTTTAATTTTCTGTGCCAAAATTATAAATTGATAGTCCTTCTGCAGAATTTCAAATGTAATTTTTGGACAAATTCACTCTAAAATGTTTTTCTATTATTTACCAAGTATGCCAAGAGTTATTGGGCATTCAAATGGTTTAGGGGTTTTGACCAAAGTTATTTGGCCCACTAGTGAACTTGGTGTATATTAAGACAGGAAAATGAGGGGGTTATATGTTATTGTACATGATAAGGATGGCTGAACACAATGTCTCTTTATGTCTGAATGAAGCATCACACTGTATTTCAATGTGTTATTGTCAGCAAAGTTTCCAATGAATTTTTTTCAAGCACTTAATGCATTTCATCTCCAGAGGATGCAGGAAAGATTTATGCTTACACATTTCAGGAAGAATGTGTGGAGAGCCATTATGCCCAAAAGACGGCGCGTGGCGGAAGCGACTGTCTGACACAAACAACTCCTTACTAGGGCATGGCTGGCTGGGAGATCGGTGCGGAGGTGGGTCGGGCGATATGTTCCTGGCCAATTGGCTTTCAGAACGGGCCGGCTCGGGATTGGTCAGAAGCTAGTATATAAGCTAGGGGCAGAAATGCAATCAGGGCCATTTTCTCTCTGTAAGTCAACTGCTTGAGTAAAGCTCTGCATAGAAGGAACCTGTTTGTGGCGTTCTTTGTCTGCTGGTCAGACACTTGCGCACCACAAGTGGTGGCCCGTACAGTGAAGATTTGCAACCCCGCGCGAGGTTTCAGAACTGTGCGGAGTCAGGGCGATCGATCAGAAAAGGGCCTGTAAGTAGGGGCCCCGAGCTAAGGTTCCAGGAATAAGGACAATAGTAAAGTTCGCAGAAGGCGACAATCATGGGGAATTCTCCCAGTCACCCCTTGCGGGTTGCTCTTTGGGAGCTGCTAAAATCTAAGGGTCTGAAACTAAGTTCAGGGACATTGGATGGGTTTTTGCAGGATTTAGATGAGGCATCTCCCTGGTTTTTGTGCTCCGGTGCTTTGACCAGCGCATGCTGGGAAAAGGTAGGACATGATTTATTTAAGGCATCGGAGGGAGGACAGTTACATACTGGAACTAGGGGGCTTTGGAAGGTCATCAAAAGCTGCCTAGTCTTACAAGTCAATGGAATCAGACGTTTGAAAATTTGGGTAACGACCTACGGATGTCTATAGTGGTGATCAACTCTACGCGAGTGGACCCTGGGTTTGCCAGGAGCTTGACCAGCTGGCTGCACACTGCGATGTCTTCACTCAAGGAGTGTGCGGGCATTGGGACTTTAGGCTTTGTACTTCTTCTGGCCATTCTCGTAGGTTCCTGCTGTATGTACCGCATATTGCGGACTCAAGCTCGAGAAAAATTGATATTGCATCAGGCCTTATGTGCCCTGGAGGAAGGTCAGACTCCGCAAGTTTGGCTATCTGTTCTCCGTAAGTCTCCCTGACATTATGTCAGCATGTGACCATGTACAGTGGCTCCAACGTGTTTAGGTGCCTTCGAAGTATTCGCCTAAGACAGAGGCCATGCCTGGGAAATACTTCAACGCTCCCCGTCTTAGCAGACGATGCTGCATGCGTACTCAGTGACGGGCTTGAATACCCGATCAGACAGGTTTATTTTTTTTGAGCATAAGAATCTCAAGCCCCATCAGTACTGGTCTAAAACAAAAAAGGGGGAGATGTGGAGAGCCATTACGCCCAAAAGACGGCGCGTGGCGGAAGCGACTGTCTGACACAAACAACTCCTTACTAGGGCATGGCCGGGAGATCGGTACGGAGGTGGGTCGGGCGATATGTTCCTGGCCAATTGGCTTTCAGAACGGGCCGGCTCGGGATTGTTCAGAAGCTAGTATATAAGCTAGGGGCGGAAATGCAATCAGGGCCATTTTCTCTCTGTAAGTCAACTGCCTGAGTAAAGCTCTGCATGGAAGGAACCTGTTTGTGGCGTTCTTTGTCTGCTGGTCAGACACTTGCGCACCACAAGAATGATTAAGCATTCATATAAAAATAGCACACACCACTAAGTAAAGACTACCCATAAAATAAATAACAAATAATAATGTAATTTTTTTGGTCCTCCTTATGTGAAAATTTTTCAGAAAATACGTGATAGGGCCCTTGACGTAAAGCACATGTTCCTCAGCCTTCATGGAAAGGAAATTCCAGCATATTAAAAAAAAAAAAAAAAATAGAGAAGAATTGTTCATTTAAAATGGAATTCAACCAAACTAGCCATGATCGCACACACTTGTAATCCCACTAGAGGGGAAGCTGAGAGAGAAGAATTTTAGGTTCAAGACCAGCCTTAGTAACTTACTGAGACCCCCCACTCGCCCTCCAGCAACCTAGCAAGACTCTGTTTCAATCGAAAAATGACTAGGGGTGCAGTTCAGAGATAGAGTTCCCTGGATTCAATCTCCAGTACCAAAAAAGAAAAAGAAAAAACATAAAATGGGATTCAACCAAATGAATAGCAATGTTCATTCTTTCACCTGTTTTACAAATCTTGTATATTTTATCTGATTCAGAATAGACTTAACCATAAAATTCTTAAGAATAACATGTGTAGAAGTTGATTTTTTTATAAAACTTGACAAGATTGAATTACTTAATTATTTTAATAATTTATATATACTATTTATTCATAATACAATTAAGCTGATAGTCTATAATTGTGCTAGTGTTGTAATCATTAGATGCAAATTGCTATTAAAATTTCCAGGGCAATAAAACATTTGTGTTATCTGAGAAAGTTCAGTTAGTGAGAAGTGGTCTGTTGTGACTTGTTTCAGTATCCAATGACAAACAGCTGACAGGTTCTCCTATTATTTTCAAAAAGTATATCAACAAAATGCATGTTTTATCAAATATTGCATACTTAGACTTTTTAGAAGAAAAGTATTGGATGTTTTGGACACGTAAATAATTGCTTTTCTATTACATTACCTTCCAGTGAGCATCTCAAGAAAATTTATTAATTTAATGAAATTATGCTCTTATGTTTTTATATTGATAATGTAATTTATGAATTTTTTTTGTGTTACTGAGGATTGGACCCAAGGGCATTCTACTTTTGAGCTGCACCCCCAGCCCTGTTTTATTTTGAAGTAGGTGCTCACTAAGTTGCCAAGGGCCTCGCTAATTGCTGAGGCTGGCTGTGAACTTGCAATCCTCCTGTCTCAGCCTCCCAAGTACAGAGATAACAGGCATGTGCTATCATGCCCAACTACAGAATATGATCATTTTAAAATATTTACTTTTGCTATTACTTATTTAACTTTTTAATGCTACTATTTATATATAGTGACTATTATATATAATAAGTATATAAATATAAACAAACATAAAAATAAAAATATATAAAACATAAAAAAACATTTGGCATGCAGAGTGATATTTTTTTTCTTTGCAGATGACATGATCTGATGTAGAAAACCCAATAGACATCATGACAAAAATGGTTAAAAAAGAAATTCAGTCAATACCAATATGCTACATCAACATGCAAAATTAAGTTGCATTTTTAATGCCAGTAGTAGTCTATCTAAAAAGGAAGTTACTAATTTATAATATTACAAAAAGGAATATAATACTGAGGAATAAATCTAACAAGGAGGCAAAATTGATGCACAATAAAGTTATAAAACATTAATGAAACTGAAGAAGACGTACAAAAATAAAAAAGTGTATCATATTCATGGGTTGAAAGGATTTTTTTAAATGTCCCAAAAGGACTATACACATTCAATAAATCTTATGATAATGATAATTTTTGTTTAAATTGGAAAAAACCCTCTAATACATGTGGAGTCACTATTATTTAACTGATGATCAATTCTCTTCTAATTTTTAAAATATTCATAATCCATAATTTTCTTGTATTACTAATATAATTAGTAGGTCAAGAAATGTGTTATTAAAAATCACAAGTTTGTTTTTCTCTGTTTCAAAATGAAGTGTGTTATAAATTCTATACAAATACAGGTAATGATTATCAGGTTTAACATTAGCCATATTGTATATTATTAACTGAAATTATGAGTATAGTTACATAATTTATTTTATCTTTTCAGATTTATTATGAAATAAACTTAATATTAAATAAAAAGTATTGAATATAAAAACACCTAGAAATACAATTACAAATCAAAACTATGATGTCATAGATTACTACTTAGATATGTTAACTGCCATTAAAAACTATCTGATTGTTTCACCGTCTATTTATTTATTTATTTGTTTACTTATTTATTTATTTATTTATGGCGCTGGGGAATTCTACCCCCAGCCCTATTTTATTTTTAATTTTGAAACAGGGACTCATTAAGTTTCTGAGGCTATCTTTGAACCTACAATTCTCCTTCCTCAGCCTCCCAAGTACTGGGATTACAGGCACACACTACCATGCACAGCTATTGATTCACCTTCTTGACATCAAGTAAGAATCTATCATATCATTTTCTAGTTTCCTTAGGAATGTCTCTCCTCTTAAGGTTTAGCTCAGGAGACCATACTTTGGGGGCTGTAGTTTAAATAAGAGTAACCTGTGCAGACATATACCTGTCCAGCATTTAATGAGCATTTGCTTCATAACAGCTATTACCATTCAGTAAGTAGTAAAGAAATCTCTTTCTTGGAAAAGAATACACAATATTTGTTTACTCATATGACATTTAATGAGCTCCCATATGTGACAGAAAATTTGCTGGACTTTCCTACTCAGAGAATATATTCCACTGGCCACTAAAGATGAGTGAAAATGTTTTATTTTTGTGACTATCAAATTATTTTATAGAAGAATACATGGCTACATCACAGTTTCTCAACCTCAGCAGTATTAATATTTTGGAGCAGATAATTCTTTGTTATCACAGATTGTCTTAGGAATCGTGTCTTTACTTACTAGATTCCAACAGCATGCCCAGTTGTGACAGTTAAGAATTTTAGTAAATATTTTCAAATGTCCATTGAGAATCAAAATTGCCTCTACTTGATCATTATTGGAAACACTAGACTCCCTCTCTCTCTGTGTTTGTATATATATATATATATATATATATATATATATATATATATATATATATATGTATATAAAAATATGTACATATATACATATATGTATATATATGTATATATATACATATATATATATATAAAAAAATGTATATATATACTTTTTTTTGTACTGGATATTGAACCCAGGGAAAGTTTACTTCTGAGCTACATTCTCAGCTCTATTTTTTTAAACAACATCTCACTAAGTTATTGCACTCTTTTCGCCTCTAATCTGAGATCTTCCTGTCTAGATTACAATATATTGGTCACTACCAAGACAAAAATTTTTACAAAACTAGTCATGAATGATAATCTTTTACATGGCGTATCATCTGCCAGATAGAGATGGAAATTGTCTTTCTCAAGGGAGACAAAGTCAAGGTGTACAATCACGTCTTGAATTTACTATTAAGGAGTTGAAGACAATTAGAGTTTAATTACATTACAATAAACTTAAAATATTCTTTCACAATTACCCTGGAGAATACGTACAAATTTCAGAGGAGGGAAAATGGAGTTCAAGTAGATGCACAACAAAGGAGAATCTAAACAACAAACCAAATTAAATATCTGAAACAATATAGGGAATAACAAAATTATATGAGTGTATTGCATGGTTTTTGACTTATAACTGAAAAAACGAGAATTTCCTCATTTATTTTATTAGTTGTAAAGCACAAAGCTATCTAAACTGGCACCAAAGCATATGCTGTGAACAGGTAACTAAAAAGACAAATTCTTCTTAAAAAGATAAAAAGTCAGATTTATACAAGAAGTCACATAATATTAAAATTGACAAAAAGACAGCAGTTTATAAACTTAATACAAAAATGTAAAACTTAAATATACAATATATATTTAAAAGGTATAAATGAAATGTACTCATATAATATAAATATGAAAATTAATATAAAATAAATTTGTACTTGTTTTTTCTCATTGCACTGCTTTTATGCCATCAAATAATTTTTTAATTTTTTTAAGTTATTTTTTTATTGGTCCATTGTAATCATACATCTTAATGAGGTACAAGATACTAGAGGCATACATGCACACATCTCTCATTTAACCCTTCCCAATTCCCACCCCATACTCCCTCCTTCCTCCCTCCTTCTCATGTTTAGCTTAGCGACTGACTTTGATATGTTTGTGATTGTACATCATGTGCCTTAGAGAGTTTCCCTCTACCCACCCCATCACCTTCAGTTAGGTTGCCTTCTTTGCTCATCTGAGGTTTCTCTTTTTTCATCTAAAGTCTCTCCTATGATCCATTTTCTCCCTAGCTTCTGCATATTAGGGAGAGCATCTGATTTTTCACTTTTGAATAACAGTGATGAATATTGTATTTTTCTTACTGTCGATGCTACTTATATATTGCTCATTCCTTATTTTTAGAAATTTTATCAAACGGTATTCCTACATATTGCCTAAATCAACAAAAATTTGAAAAGCAGTATTTGTTCATTTATTTGATAAACTAGTTGCCCAGTTTTAATTATTCTTCAGGAGTTTCTTCATAATTCCCAAATGAAATTGGAAATAAAATATAGAGACTAAATTTATATAACTGTTTCTTAGCAATGTGTTAATAACCAATAAATCTGATTTTTGGACAATTTACAGAATTTTATGACAGTAAGTAAATGATCTATCTCTTGTCTATCTCCTTAATTGTAAATGGGCATTTTTTGAATTCCCAATTGTAATTGATATTTTATCAAAGAGGCATTTTTGAATTTCTAACGATAATTGATATTTTCTGTCCACCAGAGAAAGTTAACTTTATAAAAGAAAATTAAAGTCAGAGTGGTTCTGAGTAGTGTCTCCTTATATCTTAAAAAAAACAAAAAACAAATTTTTTCTAAAGACACTGAAAATACTTGAAATATCCTTTTTTCTATCATATGTCTACCTATACAGGGGCATGATATATGTGATGAAATAAAATTGTGAGGCTAATTTTCAAAATTGAGAAGAAAACATAAGCAAAGCCTTAGCTCTGTTAGTGTTTTCTTTTTTAACATGGCAGACGATGTATCTTCCCCTAGTGACCAATTTTATGAAACATATCACTAAAGCAACAGCACTCTTGCCAAAACATTTAATGCTTGGTTTATAGACACTACATACACTGCCTGCATCCTGAAGCACTTCCTTAAGTTCTTAAGAACTCGCTCCTTAGAAAGATCTTAAGGCTGCAATATCCATATAAAACTTTTGGGTCCAACACTGGAAAATGCCAGTTAAAGATATACTTCAAGGGATTGATGTCTTTAAGCTCTGTTTTTCTTGGTTGAGTATTTTGTCTTCATCACGCATACAGTGAAAAGTCAATTCAAGCCTCTTGGTTAGACTTACAAATGGAAGATTTTGGCTTCCTTTGGATTTTAAACATCACAGAATGGCAAGAACCAATATGTTTCGTGTGGGGAGGGGTTGGGGGAGGATTGAGAAGCCTGGAGATAGTCTTTATGCATAGAATTTTATTCTTGGAAGAATATCAAGAAATATGTTGAATGAGGCTTCTGCTAGTGTTAGAAACAAAAGCCTATGGTCTCATGTAAAGTTCCATTTTTTAACAAGTTTATATATAGTTAAATAAAAAAGAAGTAGAAACTGTTAAAGGGTAGAATAAAATATTTATGATTCTCAAAACACTGTTTGAAATAAATATTTTAAAATTTAGTGGTTATTTTGAGAATAAATGCCAACTATATTTGTGGTTCTCATTTAATATTTATTGTTCTGATTAATGTTTTATTTATGTTGATTTAAATTTTGAAATAAAATTAATTTATTTACTAATTAATTTATGAATTAAAATAATTAAAAGCTCATATTAAGAAAATATTTTGGTAATTTAATGTCTTTCCTAGCTGAAGAAGATTTTGATTTTTATTATCTAATTGAATATATTTGACAGACCATATTTGTAAAAATAAACATCATATACTTCAAATTTTTTTGAAGAATATAATTTATTTAATAAAAATTTGAAGAAAAATCAAGCTTTTTGATTAGCATATAACCTGGAAAAAAAGGAGAAAAAAATAGAGCATTCTGAGGCCTGGGTTTCTGTATGGATTAAAGTTAGTAGTATAACTTAAATTTAACATTTTTTTAATATTATATGGTAAAATCTAAAGGAAGCAATTAAGTGGAAGTTGTAACTTTTTAAAAGAAGGAGAATGATGAAAGAGAAAATCTTAATACTAATAAAGACAAATATAATGAGCAAGGACTGATTAAATGCACAAAATAGGAGGGCTTAAATATATCATAATATATCAATAATGACCATAAATATGAAACTCTCCATGAAGTTGTATATTATATGATTTGACACAAAGACAAAGATATTATATAACACAGACTTCAATTCAAAAAGCTCTCATTAATTAATTAATTAATTAATTAATTTATTTATTTTTGTTGTACTGGGGACTCAACCCAGAGCCATTCTACCTTTGAGCTACACCTCCAGTCTGATTTTATTTCTTATTTGGAAGTAGAGTCTCACTATGTTGATGAGAGTGTCACTACTTGCTGAGGCTGTCCTTGAATCTGTGATCCTCCTGTCTCAGCCTCCCAAGTACTGGGATTACAAGCATAAGCTATAATGCTTGGGTCAAAAAACATTTTTAAGAATAAGGATATGTTGCCAGGAGTGGTGGTACATGCCTGTAATTCCGGTGCTTGGGAGACTGAAACAGGAGGATAGTAGTTTTGAAGCTAGCCTCAGCAACTTAATGAGAACCTGCTTCAAAATAAAATAGGGTTGGGGTTAGAGTTCAGAGGTAGAATGCCACTGGGTTCCATTCCCAGTACCCCCCCAAAAATCTAAAAAAAACAAAAGGCCATGTTCAGTATTATCATGAGTTTTAATTTTCCTAGGGTCTTGATTAATTCAATCTACAAAAGTTCAATTGAAAATCTAGCAGCATACAGATAGATATTGCCTTTGAAGATAAACGCAATCAATCAAGCAGCAACAAAAGTACAATTTAAAGAGATTTTTGTTTTTTCTGCTAATATTCCATTTCTTAGTTAATGAAACTAAATACCATCTATTGACACTGTACTGTCTGATAGAACTAAAACTATAAAACTTTTCTCCTTACTCCTGTCAACATTTACTAGCTGCCTTTTTTCCATGTGCTTTGCTATTTTCCTATAATCCACTAAAGTTTAATGCTATCTTTCTCATTTTATGTCATTTTAATAAGTTTATTATTTTGTCTTTCTAAAATATAGGAATATATATGCATTTTACTGATCTGGTATTGTGCTGTTAATGACTTTCTACTTCATAACATCATTCCCTTTCTCCTCATATCCAAGGGCTGCATGTTTTAGTACTGTCTCACTCACTAAATTCATCTACCCTAATCCTCTTTCCTCTGCTGTGCTGCTATGCAATGGTTCTTTGTTAAGGTACTGGAACAATCCAGATACCTTTAACAACTGCTTTTCAACTTGTTCATATCACTTGCATTTTCTTCTGCCTCAAATGAAGTAAAAAAAAAATTGCCAAAGAGATACTGTAATAACTGGAAGTTGAAGCTTGAAACCAATAGTGTCAGTCATTCAATTCCTAAGTTGTATGAGAAACAAAATGACCAACTCTTAGTCTTTAAAAATTATTTATAGCTGGGCATGGTGACACATACTTGTAATCCCAGTACTTGGGAAAATGAGACATGAGGATTGCAAGTCAGAGGACAACCTCAGCAATGCAGCAAGACTCTGAAGAACCTATAGAGATCATATTTCAAAACATAAAATAAAAAGGGCTGTGTTATAGCTGGAAGGTAGAACATTCCTGGGTTCAATCCCCAGTACCACAAACAACAACAACAAAATAATAATAATAAAAATAATAATGAATTATAGCAGAATAGATTACAAAATGTATGTGAAAAAAAATGATGAACTGGTGGACTTTCAGACATTATTCCAATTTCAAAGACATATTAGGACATGGCCCCTGGTCTACCTTTCTGACAATATTAACTAAAGGAATTGTTAGGAGTTTTCAAATTCAATTTAAGTGAGAATCTGTGCAGAATGCTTATTGAATTAAACACTTGTTTAGTATTGGAAGATCTAGTGATGAGTATCCAGAATTGATGCTGAAAATGGGCCCAGTCTGATGTGCCTAGAAGCTACATGATTTCCAAGACACCAAAGCAGATATGAGGCAGTAGTAATGGCTCCCATGAAGTTCTCCACACATTCCATATTATCTTTCACGACTATATATATTTTAGGGCATTGAAACTCTGCCTGGAAATAGCAAGGTTTCTTCTAGGCTGTATTTATATAGGCTGTTTTAATTTCTGCTGTGTATACTTTCTTATTCCTAAACAAACAGTGTCTGTGGAAGCTTCTAGAGGCTTATTTCTCTTGAGCTGTCAATCTACTCTTAGAAAAGACTAGATTCTGGTATATGTTGGCAATATATGAAAAATTGAAAAACCCAAATACTACTAAAATGATTTTATTCAAAGTTCACTTATACTAAACCTTCTAAATTTTATACTTATATGAACTGATACAGGTCATAGACATTTATTTTCTCATGTTACACTAATGTCTGTACTATATTTGCTAAAACAATAGCCAATAAGCAGAATGATATATCTAAAATAATAAAAACATTGTTATCTTTTAAATTTATATCACACATAAAAATGTTTAACAGATATCTCTAGGTAATTCTCTAGTTGTTTATACATGTCTATACAGAAGTCAAAATACTTGGATACTTCTGTTAGAATTACTGTAAAATAAGAAAAAAATTTCCTCTTCAGACTTGTATGATTAATTCACATCTATGCTAAGAGATGATTAAATTGCGTGATTTATTTTCCTAATGATGTCTAAAAATTACATTACCTTAGAGTTCTATGTAATCAAGTTACTTCAGCTGGTCCTATAAACTAGTATTTTGTCATTTTATGCCTACTATTAAAAATATCATTTTTAAAAATATGGACATAAGTTTCAAGGTTTTTAAAATTAAAATATGAGAACCATAAAATTTAAAATACTGGTTACCTTTGTGGAAGAAAGAGATGCCACAAAGAGGAACATTCAGAAAACTTCAAAGTAATGCTGATGTTCTAGTCCTCAATCTGGGTGACCAGGTTATGATTTTATTATTATTATACTTAGTATAATTCATACATGGTTTCAATTATATAATTGTATTTGAGAAACCTGACTGGGAAAGTGCTTGAAACAAGGTAATTGTCTATGCTTCCTAAGCGTAAGGAAAATTATCATGTATCTTAGGCAAAATTTTCCTTTGATTATTTTAAAAGGCCTAATGAGTCCACTCTTTGAGAAAAAAATCCACAAAATGTAAATGTGAGTTATTCAGTATATTTGTTATGCATTACTTATAGTATATAGAAAGTTATTGCCAGGCGTGGTGGCACACGCTTGTAAACCCAGCATTTGGGAGACTGAGACTGGATGATCTGGGTTTGCATCCAGCCTCAGTTGCTTAGTGAGGCCCTCCGTAACTTAGTGAGACCCTGTTTCAAATAAAGAGTAAAAAGATAGGGCTGGGGCTATAGCTTGGAAGTAGAATGTCCCCGGGTTCCATCCCTAGTACCGCAACAAAAAAGAAAGTTATTTTATTTAATAATCAATATATATGCTGTATATTGGAATTGAAATTGTAATGATGAAATCATAGAATGTCATTCCATAGTAAGGAAATGGTTTGACTTACAACACTGAGAGATGCTATTATTCTTAATTGATAAAGGGCACTGTTAATTACTTCTGTCTTACAAATTACTCCAAGGTTTAATGGCTTAAAATAACACACTTTTAAGCTGGGCATGGTGATGCATGCCTGTAATTCCCAGTTACTTGGAAAGCTGAAAAAGAAGGATTACAGGTTTAAGGCCAAACTCAGCAACTTAGTGAGACCCTGCTTCAAAATTTAAAAATAATAATAATAAATAAAAAGACTCGGGGTATACCTCATGGGTAGAATGCCCCTGGATTCAATCCCCAGTTCTATAATGTAATAGAAATAATTAATAATAGTTAACATAATATTTTTTAAAAAGGGCTGGACGCCGGGGGTGGTGGCACACTCTTGTAATCCCAGCATTCAGGAAGCTGAGACTGGAGGATCCGGGTTCGCGGCCAGCCTCAGCTACCTTGTGAAGCACTCTGCAACTTAGTGAGACCCTGTTTCAAAATAAAGAATAAAAAATAAATAGGGCTGGGGGTGTACCTCGGAGGTAGAATGCCCCTGAGTTCAATCCCCAGTACCACAAAAATGAAAAATAAAAAATAAATAAAAAGGGCTGGAGATGTAGCTCCATCCCCAGAACTGCAAAAAGGAAAAAAAAAACAAAATTCAGATATATGTTTGTGATCTCATAATTTTTGTGGGTTGAGAGTCTGGGTATGTGTTTCAATCAGCACTTTTACTGCTGTAATCTGAAACACCTGGCCACCACAACTTAGAGGAAGGTGATGTACTTTCTCACAGTTTAGAGACTTCAGGGGTGCAGTCCAGATCAGGTGAGTTATACAGAGGTCAGGGCATGGCAGAGGACGAAGAGAGAGAAGAGTGAGAGGGCTCTGCCCTTGCATCATGGAGACTAGAAACAAGAGGGAGGAAGGAGAGGAGGGGCCATATATAATTCCCAAGGACCCCCAGGAACCTCTACTTAGCAACCAAGCGTCATCTCTAACATGGCTGCCTTGTCTATGGGAGTCTAGAAGGACATTGTAAATCCAAACCATCCAGTATGGCTTCTCTGCACCTTCTGTGTCATGGTCTCTGACAAGGCTGTATCTGTCAGCCCCGGGTCTACAGTATCATCCAAAGGCTCAACTGAGGAAAGAAGAAGGTTTTCTTCTGTGCTCGCTCAGTACTTGTTGGCTTCATCCCAGTATCTGTGAGGTGCAGGAATAGAAGGCCTAGATTCCTTGATCTCAGTTTGTTGCGACCCCATCTCTTAAGGTTAACAGCTTTACTTGAAAGCTGTAAGTTGAAGAGGCAAATAGAGATCCCACTTGCGAGACAGAATCACAAAATGTTATAGCCTAATCATGGGAGTGACATATCACATTTTGTCATATTCTATTGGTTTCAGCCCTAACGTAAGGGGACAAAATTGTATGGTTTGTCACTACTAAGTGTTGATCATTGTGAGATGTCACACAACTGTGCCTAACTCAGAACGAACAAAATATTAAATAAGCTAATGAGCTTGCATGATTTAAATAAACTACCAATAAATATACCTAATTAAAAAAAAGAGAGGTGTGTGAATGTCAAAAGAAGGCATGCTCACTAACTACATATGTGTAGTTGCAAACCAACTGAAAATGAAGGCATAAAATGTCACTTTGCACAATTAAATTTAATGATTTGCTTAAATTCTCTTAAGGCAAATAATCATAGACAGGAGAGACAGGCCTTAAATTACAGTGGCTTAAGTAGTGTAGTTAATTGCACCTAGTAGAATGCTGAACATTCATATGCTTTTAGAAATTTTGATAGTTATTAAGATCAATGTGGTAAATAAGCAAATTGCTTGTAGAAATGTGTTCAAATATCTTAACGTCCAATTTAGAAATACAAATTATAATTTGTGTTTACTCAATGAAAACATTAAAATAGGCTAAAATTCTTTATAACATTACCAATATATATAGGACAAATGTATTCCATATGTAAAAGGTATAAAGTATAAATCAAAGCAGCAAATCAGTAGATCAGTGTATAGTAGGGTAATGACTAGTTTGTCATTTTGTCAGAATTTTGTAGAAATCAACAACGCATCCCTAATGTGTGTTTATGGCCAAAACTTTACCAATCCATTAAAATATATAGAAAATGTATCCAAAAAACCCTTTAGAGTTAACTATTTCAACCTTATAACACTTTGTAAGATAGGTACTAACATTAATCCCAAATGAAAGGTTAGGAAATACATACAGAAAATTAACTAATTTACTTCAACTCAAGGTTCATAAACATTGATAACTAGCAGACTTAAGTTTCAACTCAAATGATGTGATTCCAGACTTTATTTTTTAACACATATGCTCATTTATTTTAGAAAACATGGGTTTAGAAAAATTGAATTCTCTTACAAAAACAATTAACAAGAACAACATCAAAGTGAATCACAGATACTAAAAAATATTGACTTCCAGTGAAGGCACTCCTTTCTTTTTGTTCTCACATAAAAATACAGAGCTTACATTTTCATGGAAATTTAGACTTAAAAATGCACTTAACAGCAAGGTGTAGTGTTTCCGGCCTGTGATCCCAGTACTTAGAATAAAACAGGAAGATTACAGGTTTGCAGCCAGCCTCAACAACTTAGAGAGGCCTTCCACAACTTCAACTTAGTGAGACCCTGTTTTGTTTTATTTTTTTAAGTAGGGGTGGAGATATAGCTTACAGGTAGAATGCCTCTTAGCTTACAGGTAGAATGCCTCTTAGTTCAATCCCCCGTAACACACACACACACACACACACACACACACACGGCCCTAAACAATACACAGACAAAAGTTATAATATCACTGCTATCATCAGGATCAATGCGTATGATTATTCACTATTTTGAGAAGTACTATTTTTCATGAAAGAGTTTTAACCTTGTTTGGGCCCTCTATATTTGAACTGAACTTTGGGAAGTATTCAAATAGTAATTGAGATTGCATTAAATTTATAGTTTCATTTAGAGAGAATATAGTCTTACCAGTACTAAGGATATAGTAGTGCTTGCTCTTCAGTAAAAAGTGGTATTCATCATTCATTCAAACATCTTTAACATACATTATAACTTTCTTTTTTATGTTCACTGATAGGCAGTAACACTTTTTGTTGCACTGACAAGTATACCATCTATATTTTCTAACTTATTTATGTCCAAAGTTCTAATGAAATGTCAGGTATTAGAGTAGCTGATTAAAACAACAAGCCCAAAATGAAAGAATTAACAAATTACTATGATTGTATAAACAAGTACAAAGCCAAATGGAATACAACTGGCTCCTCTGTTTCATTTTCTCCCATGGAAGGGCAGACTAGTCAAGTGGAACATCTCAGACCTGAGGGTCATCTCATTGTTGAAGAAGCTGCCCCCCCCTTAAAATAAATAAAATAAAAAACCCTTCAGCAGTTCTGTGGGTGGCTAGTAGAGGGGTGGGGACATTGAGAAGAAGGTGAAAAGTAGATCGGAAAGGGTCTTCAGGGTTTCTCTTTCCTTTCCCTCTGCAGAGATGCCTGAAAAGACTCCTACCCAAACTCTCAAATAAATAAATCTAAGAATGAAAGCTTTGAGACTAAGAATGTAAATGCATGAAAGAGAATAACGGGCAATCCAGAGGCCTGAGGCCTTGAACACACCCTTCAGAGACTACAGGGCACTTGCTGTGCATAGAGTCTGTGGCTGGGAGGGCTATTGTGCCCTCACAAGGCCCACCAGGCAAAGTCTTGGCAATTGCCTATAATTAGGCCAGAAAAATCACAAGCAAGTTTTTAACCAGGAGCAGACTACTCAGGTTAGTGCTGATGTATAGCAAAAGTACAAATTTTTATATGATGGCATAACATTCCTGCACCTTAGAGAACTATTTACAGATTTTATTGGTGTTATGCCTCTTAAACTTCCTACATAGCTAATTCAATCTTTTTTTTTTCTTTCTTCTTTCTTTTTTTTTTTTTTTGTGGTACTGGGGATTGAACTGAACTCAGGGACATTCTCCAAGCCGTACTCCCAGAATAAAATATTTTTTTATTTTTTTATTTTGAAACAGGGTCTCACTAAGTTGCGGAGTGCCTCACTAGGTAGCTGAGGCTGGCTGTGAACCTGTATCCTCCGGTCTCAGCCTCCCAAATGCTGGGCTTACTAAGGAGCACCACCTTGGGCCCAGTGCTAATTCAGTTTTATACAAAACAATATAATGACTTTGGGATCAATAACTTAGATTAGTAGCATGATGCAGAGATACATTTCTGACTGATCTTTTCAGAAACACATAAGAAATCAAAGAGTCCCGAATTGAGACTTTAATGCATTAATGTGCTGGTGAGAAGTAATGCAGACTGGGTTACAGCACTGGCTGTGGAGTCAGATTCCTAAAATATAAACCTTAGCTTAGAGGAATGTTGGTTGACTTTGTTTCATCTTTATAAGGGAGAAAAAATATTTATTCATAGATGTTTAAATGCATTAGTGTATTTATTGTGCCTAAATATGGGCAATATTTATTTGTTTATTTGTTTTTGCTTATTCAGCATTCCTCTTAATTCTTCAAGATTTTTTTTTTTTCTATTTTTGGAACCCTGTTCTGAATAAACTTAATTCTAGTCCTGAAATCTTTCTTGTTACCACCAACTCTTTTGGGCTCTTATATGTTATATCCTTAAACATTTCTTTCTCAGGCTCTACTGGAAAGTCCTCTCATTCCAAATCTTTTATCACTTCAAGAAATACAATTTACCAGTTTGTTGTAGTGGTGCATGCCTCTAATCCCAGTATTGGGAGGCTGAGACAGGAGAATTGTTCGAAGCCAGCCTCAGCAAATTAGGAAAGCTTTCCTCAATTTAGTGATACCCTGTTTAGAATAAAAAATGAAATAGGGTTGGGGGTTAGAGGTAGAATGTCCCTGAGATCAATGCTCAGTACAACACAAACATACACACAAAGCAAAACAAAACAAACAAACAGGGCTAGGAATATAGCTCAATATAACTGGAAGTTAGAATGCCCCTGAATTCGACCCCAGTATCCCCACCCACCCAAAAAAAGCCACATGGAGGACTGAGACAGGAGGATCTCAGGTTTGAGACCAGCCTCAATAACTTACCAAGACTCTGTTTCAAAATAAAAAATAAAAGAAAATAAGAGGTGGGAGTAGAATACCCCTGGTTTCAATCCCCAGCACCACAAAAACAAAACAAGCAAACAAAAAAAAAAAAAAAGAAGAAGATATGTGCCAATTTTAGATATGTGCCAATTCTAAAATTGGCACATATCTTCTGAGTACATTTATTACTACAGGCTTATATATTTCTTACGTTTTGCAGATATTTTAATATTGCTTATAGTTACTTTATACTGTGTCTAACAGGCCTGTGAGCTAGTTGATTACAGAGACCATGTCTTTTAATTCTATATCCCTGGTGACAGCCACAGTAACCCATACATAGAAGGTGTTAGGTAATGATTTTTCACATACTGGTCCTATCTATCTTCTACAAATATTTCTTTAATTTTCATTATAAAGTTATCAAGTGATCATTTTGTCTTTGAATGAGAAAACTAAAGTTAGAAAGAGTTAATGCCTTTTCAAAACATCAGACACACAGCAGTAATTAGAAAGCAGGAGATGGCTCCTAGACCTGTCTACTTCTAAAGTTCAAGCTCTTTACCACCCCTTGCCTGAGTGAAAGATGTGACTTAAGCTGCATTTAAAGAAGCAAGCCTGGTGTCAGTGCTGATTATGCAAAGACCAGCAAAGAGATGCAGTTTGTTCTAGAAGAAAAAAGAGTAGATCTAAGGACTAGGGAGGTTTAGGGAAGGAATGGGAAAGAAAAGGTAAATTAAAGGCAAAACCAAATATGCTAAAACCTTGAAAAGATGATTATTGAATGCAGACGAGCCAGTAAAGAGTAGGCTTACCAAATCACAAGGTCACTTCTGGAATTATTATGTTGTTTATCCTTAAGGCTGTACAAAAGTTATTATCTCCATCTGAAAAAGAGTTCAAGAGTGCACATACTCAAAGCACCATCCACATAAAGTATGAACAAATAACCGTCAAATTTATTCATCAAACCATCAGGGTAAAAAAGATTAGGCATATGAAGCCTTTATATATTTTCTACTAAAAATCATGTTACAAACATTATAATAGTATGTCTAACATTTCATATGATGGCTAATTCTGTCAACTCAAATGGGCCATGGGATGAACAGACATTATTACTGGTGTGTCTGTCAGGGTATTTTTTCATGAGATTAATATTTGAATTAACTGAACTTGAGAGGGAGGGAGGGCGAGGGAGCGGGGTGGGAATTTGGGGAAGGGGTCAAATGAGAGCACATGTATCATTATCAATTTGCACCTAACAAAGATGTATGCTTACAATGTATGAAAAAAAAAAATGGAGTAATGGTGGTTGTCTTCCTCAATATGGGTTTGTCTCATTTAATCCTTTGCAATCATGAATATACTAAAAGGCCAAGTAAAAAATGAATTTTGTTTCGCTGGACGTGGTGGTGCATGCTTGTAATCCCTGTACTTGGGATGCTGAGACAGGAGGATTGCAGGTTCAAGGACAGCCACAGCAAGTAATGAGACTCTAATCAACCTAGTGAGACCCTGTTTCAAGATAAAAATGAAATTAAATAGGGATAGGGAGGTAGAATACTCCTAAATTCAGTCCTCAAGAAAAAAAAATTTCTTGATCGGAAACCTACTGGTCTTAAGACTGGAACTACATCATTTCCTTTCCTGCGTCTCCTGGTTGGCTGACTGCAGATCATATAAAAAAAATTTTTATATAATAAATGTACTTATTTTTCTATCTCTCTATCATCTACTTATTACATATAGGTCCTTTTTTTTCTGTCAAACCTCACATTCACTTTAACATACTATAAAAAGGACAAATAGGAAAAGAAACAAAAAAGAAAAGATGAGGAAAAAATTTTTACAAACTTAGAACTGCAATGTAAGACATTATTCTGGTTCATTGTCATTAAAAGGCAATGAGTGCTATGTGTATTTGAAGGCAGCCAATTCACTACTTCAGTCTTTGCTACTTGGAGAAATGAATCATTTGCCTTATCTGAAAACAAAAGGAAAGGTGCTTGACGTTTACATGCACTTCAAACAGTAGTCATAATTGCTTCCTAAAAATAAAAAAAAAAGCACAACAGAATAATATCTGTGGACTTCAAAAAATTATATCAAAGTAAAGAACAATAAGCACAAACAGTAGTAAAGTTAGTCATAATCTCAATATGAGAAAAAAAATGAAACCAGTAAAAGCACAGGAGAATAAATATGTACACACATATCTATTTATAAATATACACATATTTGTGGTGAATGAGAAAATGTGGTAAGACATGTTTCTTTTTATTTCAGATGTTTAATGTTGGATGATCTAGTTTCATCTTTTTGTTCTCAGTCTATTTCTGCCTTTATGAGTAAACCTCATATCAATAGCATACACTCAGTCCTTGCTTTTATATTCAATTGTAAAATCTCTGACTTGTAATTGTAGCACTGGTCCAATTCCATTTAACATTTTTTTTACGTGATTGGACTTAATTTCATTGTATTCAGCAATTATTTATTGGGCCTTCATTACACTGAATGCACTATTATGAATACCAGTAATCATAAGTGAACACGAAGCCAAAGGTCTCTACTGTCATAGACTAATCTGTGTTTTTTTTACTTAAAATTTATTTTCAATTGACAAATAATAAGTGTGTATGTTCATGCAATACAATGTGATATTTCAGTATATGGCCATAGTATAGAATTATCAAATAAACTTAGAATATTTGTCACCTTAAATATTTATCATTTGTTTGTGGTGAGAACATTTAAAATCATCTCTGGTTTCCCTATCTTGGTTATTGTAAATAGTTCTGCAATTAAGATCAAAGTGAAGACATGTTTTTGACATACAGATTTCAATTCCTTTGGTCATGCATTATTATATGCCAGATCATATAGTAATTATATTTTCAGCTGAAAAACTTCCATACTGTATTCCAAAATGGGTAGTTTACAATATCATTCACAATGTAAAAGTGTTTCCTTTTCACCACATCCTCGTCAACATGGGTTATCTTTCACCTTTTTGATAAAAGCCAATGTACCAACTGTGAAGTGAACTCTCATTGAGGTTTTAACTTTCATTTCTCTAAAGCGTGGAGGTGGGGAGCATTTTTTTTTTAACATATCTATTGGCCATTTGTATGTCTGCTTTTGAGAACTGTCTATTCAATTACTTTGCCTCCATTTAATTGGTTTATTGATTTTCCTTTCATTTAGTAGTTTGAGTTCCTTCTATGTTTTGAATATTAGCTCATTTTCTGATGTATGATTGCAAATATTTTCCCAAATCTATGCATTGTGCCCTTAATATTTGTTTGCTATGCAGAAACATCTTAGTTCAATGTAATCCCATTTTTCTACTTTTTCTTTTATTTTTCCTGCTCTTTTGGTGTTCATAGCCAAAGAAATCATTGCCCAGATGAATGTCATGGGCATTCTATGTTTTCTTCTAGTAGTTTTAGAGCTTTAGGTCTTAGGATTATAATATTTAATTCATTTTCAGTTGAATTTTCATATTAATGGGTGAAACAAAGGTCCATTTTAATTCTTCTGCATGTGAATATATTTTTTCTACATTATTATTGAAGAGACTGTTCTTTCTCACTTTGTGTGTGTTTTCACACCTTTATTGACATCCATTGCCCCATAGATGTGTAGGTTTATTTCTAGGCTATCTGTGTCTTTCATCAAAGTTTTCAAACCAATATCCTACAGTTTTAATTAATATAACTTTGCTATTACTTTGAAATTCAGTAGCATAATGTCTTCATCTTTGCTATTTTACTCAAAATTGGGAAAAATTAGTGAATTGGGGTCCTTTCTGGTCACATATTAATTTTAGAATTTTTTTCATTTTCTCTGAAGTCTGTTAGTGAAATTTTTAAAGAGAATGCATTAAATCTGTAAGTCATAATGAATAATATGAGCATATTCACAATATAAATCCTTCTAGTGCATGAACAGGAGATACCTCTCCATCCCTACATTTACTTTTGTCATCTTCAATTTCTTTTGTCAATGTTTTTTTATTTTTTATCAGTGGACAGATAATTCTTTTAAGCTTTACTCCAGTGTTTTGATACTATTATACATAAGGTTGCATTCTTAATTTACCTTTTGTAAATTAAGTTTGTTGGTGCATTAGTGAGGCCCTCTGCAACTTAGTAAAACCCTATTTCCAAATAAAGAATAAAAAAAGGGCTGGGGATGTAGCATGAAGGTAGAATGGCCCTGGATTCAATCCCCAGTACCACAAAGGAAAAAAAGAAAAGAAAAGAAAGAAAAAAGGTTTGTTGGTGTACAGAAATGCTATTGACTTTTTCTTATACTGAATTTATATCCTGAAACTGTACTGAATTAGTTTGTAAATTCTAAGAGTTTTATTTTTAAAAACTTTTTGTGGTACTGGAGATTGAACATAGGAGTGTTCTACCATTGAGGTGCACTCCACCCCTATTTTATATTTTTTATTTTGTAAAAGGGTCTCATTAAGCCGGGCGTGGTGGCGCACGCTTGTAATCCCAGCATTCGGGAGGCTGAGACTGGAGGATCCGGGTTCGCGACCAGCCTCAGCTACCTAGTGAGGCACTCCGCAACTTAGTGAGACCCGGTTTCAAAATAAAGAATAAAAAAATAGGGCTGGGGGTGTAGCTCGGAGGTAGAATGCCCCTGAGTTCAATCCCCAGTACCGCAAAAAAAAAAAAAAAGAAAAAAAAAAGGGTCTCATTAAAACAAGAGAATATATTACAAGTTTTTAAAATAAAAAAGGAATAAATGCTAGTTAATGTTTTATATCTAATTGATTGAAGAATATTATTTACAATTAAAAGCTTACTTCATTTTAAAAGTAATTACAGAACTTCTATTTCTATCAAAGCCTGATTAAATGCATTACAATTGGTGATTGAAAAACTATATTCAGAATGTCATTCAGGGAATTAGAAGTGGAAATAAATATTATGCTAAACATTTGTCCTTGTATTCAGGATATATGTGTATCTTAAATTATGGTTTCATCAATACTTTATATTCTGTTGCTTTAATGAGTCTTGGGTTCTAATGAAATGTCTAAATTGATAAAAATTATGAAGACTGAGCCGGGCGTGGTGGCGCACGCTTGTAATCCCAGCATTCGGGAGGCTGAGACCAGAGGATCCGGGTTCGCGGCCAGCCTCAGCTACCTAGTGAGGCACTCCGCAACTTCGTGAGACCCAGTTTCAAAATAAAGAATAAAAAAAAATAGGGCTGGGGGTGTAGCTCGGAGGTAAAATGCCCCTGAGTTCAATCCCCAGTACCGCAAAAAAAAAAAAAAAAAAAAAAATTATGAGGACTATCTTATTTTGCATATAAAGAAATACAATTATTACTATATTCATATTTAATGACATTATAATATAGATAAATAATTAAATTTCTAAATTACCATAAAATAAAAATTTGATAGGAATAATAATTTAGTTTATTATTAAATGAAGACATATGTTTATAAATGAAACACATAATTTATATCATAAATACTAACAATACAAATCATTTGTAAATAAAACTGCCACTTTGGATATCAAAATATGCCAGGTATGGGAAAATAAATTCAAAATTTGAAATAAAACAATGGTAATAGACCAAGGCTCTACAAACTACATTTCATGTAAAGACTATAATATGCTAGATGACTTTTTTGAGAAGAATTATGGGCTGAGGGGGTATTCTTATTTCATAAATCTTGGATGGGGTATACTACATACTGTTTTTGGAGTTCCAAATGTTTGTAAACATGTGAACGATGTAGAAAATTCTGGATTACAAAGTTTTGTTTTCTAAAAAGCATTTCATTAACATTTAGTTTTATAACCTTTGGCTATTATATCTTTGCAAATCTATTAAATTTTTCTGAACACTAGTTTTGCATAAAAGGCAATTTGGAAGATGCTATAATATTTTCATTTACAATCTGGTATGATGCCTCTATATAAACTGAAGAGAGTAAACATTTTTAAATTGTTTTCTTGCCAAACATAATTGTCTTCAACAGTATTTTTAAAGTAAAAAAAAAAGTGTGTTCTGTGTGTGTGTGTGTGTGTGTGTGTGTGTGTGTGTATGAACAACCATGGCACTTTTAAAATTTAAAAATTTAAAATTAAGATTATAAGTTAAATATTCAGTATAGCCAGATGTGATGGCACATGCTTGTAATCCCAGCATTGGGGAGGCTGACACCGGAGGATCTGGGTTCGCTGCCAGCCTCAGCTACCTAGTGAGGCACTCCACAACTTAGTGAGACCCTGTTTCAAAATAAAGAATAAAAAGTAGGGCTGGGGGTTTAGCTTGGAGGTAGAATGTACCTGGGTTCAATCCCCAGTACTGAAAAAATAAATAAATTAATTAATTAATTAAATATTCAGTGAATGTGGTAAATAGCAATAATAACATAATAATAATTATTATGCAATAATGCAAGGACATGGCTAATTTTGATCAGTGGAAAAAATTTTCGTTTACAAACATATATGGAAAAGACTATTGGAAAAATTGCTATATGGAAAGAGAAGTATACTATATGGTCATGTATCTCTGAAAATAGTTTTTTTTTTTTCTTATTTGTTTTGTCAAATTAAAGAATCATTAGAATTAGGAAAACTTTTGTGAGTCAGCCATAAAGTCTATTTTAGTTGATAAAATACATAGAAAGACAAATATGGTACAAGAGGAATGATTGGGTGGTCTTAATATCATTGAGACTGCAAAGCGAGAGAGGAAGAAATTGTATTTGTGAAGTGTTTATGTAAGTGACAGTCAAAAAGATAATAAAGACAAGTATGTGATTTGTGGATTCAAGGAGCTGCCTTGAGCTTCCAAGCTTGAAACTCGTGCCCACACTTGATTATGCCTGCTGGAGTGGCAGTGAGCTATACAAGTAAATGAAGGGATTATTTATCTATGTCACCTCATTTTTCTTGCCTTTTGGCATTATTACATGAATGAAACCCCCAAGATATGTGACATTTATTTTCCTAAAAGATTTTTTTGAGTGGTTTGCTTGTTAAAGATGATAACAATCTACATCTTGAAAAGTTTTGGTGCCACTAGAATGGCTAATCCTGGCCAAAGGGGCAGGAAAGGTAAGAAGATGTTTAAATGGTCAAGTGTCAGATGTGAATTACTCAAAACAGAAGCAATACAAAGCTAATTCATATAGGGGTATCTTGTACTGAATCCTGAAAGAGTGGGAAAAACACATTTTTGTAAAAGATTACTTTTTAGTGAGTACACTTTTAACTTAGAAAATGGAGATTTAATTCTTTCATTTGGCTCTTTCTCATAAGGTAATCTTTCATCATGCGACTTGCTTTAATCTGAAAAGTAAGTCAAATATTTTCTTCTGGCAGACATCTCATTAACATTTCTTGAATTTTTTGTCTAATGCTCCAAATCTGTTTTTTTTTTTTTTTTCCTTTTTCCTTCTCTTCCCATGTTTGTGCCAGAATATATTAGTGGCCATGTTCTTAAGGATTTCACATCGATGTGGCATTATGTTTTGAATTTTAATTTTTCCCTAAAATCTTGCCTCTTATCTTCTTTTTTTTTTTTTTTTTTTTTTTTTTTTTTTTTTTTTTTTTTTGGTACTGGGGATTGAACTCAGGGGGCATTCTACCTACGAGCTACACCCCTAGCCCTATTTTTTATTCTTTATTTTGAAACCGAGTCTCACTAAGTTGCGGAGTGCCTCACTAGGCAGCTGAGGCTGGCCGCGAACCTGGATCCTCCAGTCTCAGCCTCCCGAATGCTGGGATTACAAGCGTGCGCCACCACACCCGGCTCCTCTTATCTTCTTAATATTCAATAATTTACTAGGTCTTTTTTTTTTTTTTTTTAAATCATTTTCCAGGAACATCGATTTTGTTGTAAACTTTGTGAAAAACAAAAAATTTATTAATAACCATGTCATGGTTGGTGAAAACATCCTAGTAAAAAAAGTCTGATGTTTCTCCCAGGTCTACATGCTTTCCCGACTGGAATCCCAACAAAGAACAAGATAGTTTGCACACCTCCCTCCTGCAGCTGATGAGTCCATGACTGGCTGATGCCCACACCTCTATCACAGACTCCAAAGAGTTTATCTCCATCTCAGCTGTCCGTAGTCACTGGAGCCACTTTATTCATTAATCATTGTTGCTTCTGGCTCCTTTCACCAGAGCCACCTTGTTTTAGAATTCAGGGCCTATCTTCGGGGCTGTCTAGCAGCAACAGATTCTTAAAAACCAGCGAGCCATCCTCCTAGTCACTTACTTCTCACTCTGGCAGTTGCCATGGGTACAGGCTGTGGCCTCAACATAGGGTGACCTTGTGGAGGAAGAGTTTTCTTTAGATGATAGAATCTGAAAGCTGTAGCTCGTGCAGCTGCTGCTCGTGCAGGGGCTGAGTAGAGAAAACATCGGGGACATGATGGCAGGCCATGCTGAGAGGGTGGGTTTCCATCTTTAAGCTAAAGGGGAATGGCAGACAGGCTGGCTCCTCTGCTGCTCCTATGCCTTGGTGACTGGTCCTCCTCACACAGCTGACGCTCAAAGAGTGGGAAGGGGACAAGCCAAGGGCAGGCTCACTGGCACATCTTGTTGGGGGGAGATGTGTAAAAGAAGGGCAACACATAACTTCCCTAAGCAAGGTATTCTCTTAAAATGTTCAACCTGACCCCTGGGTTATCTGATTCTGTCGTGTGTGAGATATACAATCCTCTTATCATTAAATTTTCTTTTTCAAAGATACCCATGTATCATGGAGGTTGAAAACTATATCAGCCATGTCCCTCAGTACTGTGGGGTCCCAGTGGCTGGAGAGTGGCTCACCAGAAAAATGAAATATCAACAAAGTTTATTGGATGCCTCGGAGATTGAGATTACAGGGCAAATTCCCAACCCCAAATCTAGAGAATCAAGTGCATCTGGACAGTCACAGCTGATATATGCTAACATGGAGCACAAGGGACCATATGCCATAAGCATGCATGAAAATGTAAACAGTATATTTGACATATTGCTGGAAGCAGAGAACAGAATGGCTTAAGACTAAAAAGCTGCTGTGAGCTGTATTCTTGGGGGTTCCCCAAACATTTGCAGATTTTTTCCTCCAGATTTCTCATCAGAGCCTTAAAAGGAGGGTCAAAGAAAGTTTCTTAGGTGGAATTGATGGAAATGGCGATAAACAGTCATCATAAAATCCACCAGACCCTTAGCTATAACATATGCCTGAATTCTAAGAGAAAGGATTTCACCAGAGTGCAATTTAAATGCTTGACCCCTGTGCAGGGATGAAGCGCCACACCAAACCTGCTGGTGCTAAGCTTTCTTGCCTCAGCTAAGAAAAAATAAATTTAAAAAATCCGTAGTCAACAGGGAAGATGGATTTGAAGAGTCTGGAAATATTGTCTGCAGTAAATTAGGAGAAAGGAAGTATAAATAAATTAAAAGTTCTGCTTCTGGTAGAAGAACAGAAACCTTTCCAAAGGGGGCACATCCCCAAAACACAGGCCCACTAAAAGTCTGAAGTTTATTTTAAAAATCATATACTTACTCATAATCTACTACAGATGACAAGTATTAAATAATACTAAGTACATTACAGTTGTAGACATAAAATCTCTCTCATGAGCTGTATAGATGAAACCTCAAAAATAAAAAAAAAAAAAAAAAAACAGGAAAACTCAAGCCCACCAGAGAAATGTGAAGCCTTTCATGCCGATTACTATATGGTACTTTAAACACAGCTCAAATTCTAGCAAGATTAATATAAAACCTCATTTTAAAGGCCTATCTCAGTACATAAGACCATACGCAACTTGTTTAGTTTAGAAAAAAAAATATATATAAGGTATCCCAAAAGGCAAAACAAAAGAGGTCTGAAGATGCAATACAACAATCATCTAAACATATTTATGTATGACAGAATTGTTAGAACTATCAGGGAAATTAAAAGAACTATTATCATTATGTTAATCGATCTAATGGAAAAGATTGGAAACATGCAGGTCCAAGCATATAATGTCAACAAAGAGGTAAAAAGTGTAAGGTGAAAGAAAAAGAAAAAGAAAAGGAAAGGAAAACCTAGATATTAAAGGAAAGTAATAGAAGAGTGAAAAATATGCTGCAAAGATTAATCAGTAGGCATAACATGTTAAAGAAAGAATCAGTAAAGTTGAAGACAGACCAATAGAAACTTCCAAACATGAAATGAAAAGTAGACAACTTGTTTAGTTGTTGCCACGGATTAGAGTGGCGTGGGAAGGGTTGATTGGTTAAAGTAAAAGGAATTGTTTAGAGTGGTAAAGACATTGAATATTTGCCAAAACTCCTAGAGTTTAGCATGAAGACTGCAATATAATTTGAAGAAACTTTAAAAAGATGTCTTAGAAGGCTGAAGGATAGCAGGAAGAAATACAGAGTATAATTTTTAAAAATCTAGACACATAAATATGTGTATACATATACACAGACTATGTATACACATATGCCTACACGTATTGATATTTATATATTGTTAGATACACAAAGCACAAGTATACAAATACACACATATATAATGCACATTGCTAAAACATTACCTTGTTCTTAAATGATCAACTAGTTTTAGATTCACTGAAAATTAGTAAAGATGGTACAGAAAATCCCTGTAGACCCTGCCCACAGTTTCTTTTATTGCTAACAATGTTCATTATGTGGTACATTTGTCACAACTATTAAGCTGATTTAATATTATTAACTATATAAACTCCATACTTTATGTAGATTCTATTATCTTTGTCCTACTGCTCTATCTAGAATATAACTGCGCCTTATACTTATCAAGTCTCCTCAGGTTTCTTTGTAATGTATAAGACACTCAGATTTTTTTTTTAATGATCTTTAAAGTTATGAGAGGCACTGGTTAGAGAGTTTATAGAATGTTCCTCGATGAGTGTTTGTTATCATGGATATTTTGGTTTTAGAATTTGGAAGATGTTGGATTGCTTTCAAGTTCAATCTAGGAAAATCATAGTAACTATAGAAGATTGGCTGATTTATTCATCTCAAGGAAGATCTTTGCATTCTTTTTTTTTTTTTTTTTTTTCTGTGGTACTGGGGATTGAACTCAGGGGCATTCTACCTCCGAGCTATGCCCCCAGTCCTATTTTTGTTTACTTTATTTTGAAACAAGGTCTCACTAAGTTGCAGAGTGCCTCACTAGGTAGTTGAGACTGGCCACGAACCCAGATCCTTCTGACTCAGCCTCCTGAATGCAATTACAAGTGTGCACCACCACACCTTGCTTCAAGGAAGATCTTCACATTCTAATTACCCATGAAAATATCCTAAAATAGGTACCACCCTAAGAATTTTGATATAATTGGTTTGTGGTAGTACTTTGGTATTTTATAAGTTCCCATGTAATTTTATTAGTGAGTTATAAGTGAAATCTGCTATCTAGTTAATTTGTTCTGAAACTGTATAATTATTTAATGAAGAACAAAAATTATTTTGTTAGTGGGAAACATTTTATTAGATAACTAAATGTAAAGTCTAAGACACAAATAACTAAATCACTACTTGATATAAGTGGGTTTTATTTTCAAAACAATAAATCAATTGAGTAAGTTATGTGTAAGAAACATATGACATAATTTGCATTCAAATAGTCTCTTAGTAGGCAACATTATGGGTTTGCTAGTTTACTTTCTAAAAGTTTCCTCCAGCTCTAAATTGAGGAAATGTTCTATAATCTGCACTGTCTCTGATATGGTAGCTAAGAGCCATATGTGGTGATTAAATGTTTAAAATATGAGTAATGTGACTACAGGTCTGAATTTTTTATTTAATTTAATTTAAAATAAATTCCCGTAGTTAAATGAGACTAGTGGCTACAGTATTGGACAGCATAATTCTAGATATTTGCTGTGAGGAATCTGAGAAAAGTGAAAGGATCCAAGATCAAATTTTATTGGCTTATGTGCAAATATATGATTGCTACTGGGGAAAATAATAAAATATTCATAAAATATGGAAATGGAGTAAGAAAGAACAAAACACTCGAGGTGATAAGGAAAAGAACTACTACCATAGAAAGATTTTTGGTAACAGTGGATATGTGAAGATTTAATAAGAATTCTTACTGCATTTTAAATAAACAATGGGAGTAAGAAAAATAAAACTAAACGTCAATTTTCAGTGAAACTTCTGTGTTAATGGAAATAATGAAAGATATGTCTGTAATTTTTGCTCAATTGGAGATTTCTATATATGGTATGAATACTTTCAAAGCTTCTCGCCAGCCAAGGAAATATAAGAAGTTACACATGTTCTGTATATATAGTATGTATTCCTTCTAAATAAGAGCTTATTGCCTCCTGATCCCTGATGGCTAGAATCTTGAAATCATAAAAAACATACCTCCTACCTCTCTTTTTTTTTTTTTTTTTTTTGCGGTACTGGGGATTGAACTCAGGGGCATTCTACCTCCGAGCTATACCCCGAGCCCTATTTTTTATTCTTTATTTTGAAACCGAGTCTCACTAAGTTGCAGAGTGCCTCACTAAGTAGCTGAGGCTGGCCACAAACCCGGATCCTCTGGTCTCAGCTTCCCGAATGCTGGGATTACAAGCATGTGCGCCACCACACCTGACCCTCCTACCTCTCTTTAGACCACATTCATGCTGCCAAGGGAAGCTGAAGTGTATTCAATTTTAGTGTTCCATAGTATTCCGCTGTGTAAATTGTGCTTAATTTATTTTCATAATATTTTGTTTAGATTTGAGTATTTTCAGACTTACTGGTTGAAATGTTCAAGCCCTTCTGTAGGGTATAAACTTACTGGTGTAAATGCTGGATCTTATACATAGAACACATGTTTTCTCAGTTTTTAGAAGTTAAGTTCAATTCTTTCCCAACAACATAGTCTAACTTATTATGGAATGTCCAAAATTGTGTTTTCAAAGAGAAAAATCTCAGTCAATACATACTATTGAGAGATTTTTCATTTATTTCTGATTAATACAAATTATTTCATCATTGTGAATTTGATTTGTATTTTTTCAGATTAATAATGAGTTGAACGGCTTTTTGTGAGTATTGGACATTAATAATTCTTTTATCATCTTTAAAATCTACATATATTTTTGCATATATCAAATGTTTTATAATTTTTTTAAAAGAAAACATTTTCTTGTTAAAAGTAGAATTAAAAAAAAAAAAAAAAACTCTACCACAACCAAGAATATAGATTAAGGAAATTCAGCACCTATTTATTTATACATTATATTAGAAAAACTGCAATCCAACATGAAATGTATTACCAAAGACTAAAAAGAATAATACTAAGTATATTTCTATAATGAATGATTACTATAACAGTTATAGTTAATTCCAATTTCCATATGGATCTATAATGTTGCTGTATGATAAAATCTATAGTACCAGTTCATATCCTTAAATTATGGAGTATTCTAGAGTTAT
This sequence comes from Graphiurus murinus, assembly GCA_004027655.1. Classification (NCBI taxonomy): domain Eukaryota; kingdom Metazoa; phylum Chordata; class Mammalia; order Rodentia; family Gliridae; genus Graphiurus; species Graphiurus murinus. The sequence goes on along the minus strand of PVLC010007801.1, from coordinate 15,338 downwards.
TTATCTTAGGGAATTAGATTTATTTAACATGAGAACACACAAGTTCATATTTGTGAATTTTTTCTTAATGAATACATATAGATTTACTCTTTCAATTTCAAAAATATTAAAAATAATTTGAATGGTAATTATTTTATGAAGGTAAAAATTGTTCAAATATAAGAAAATTATTTATCACTGACAATCTTATGAGGTAGTGTGTTCATTGGAAGTATTTCAGCAGAGAAAGTGATCACCTATTCAGGATGGAAGAGGAAGCTTTGTGGTATGTATTCTGTAGTTTATTAGATTATCAAAATTTTGGTAATTACTGTCCTATGAAAATATTTGAAATCACACCACTACTCAAAGCATTTGTTTCCTTCACTGATTTTAAATCATTATAGATTTATTACATATGTTCCCAGGATCTTTCTTCTTCTTAATGATATGAATGTCTCATGCTGTTAAAGCACAAGATAAAGGAGAATTTGATCTTCAATTCCTTTCCCACAATTTCAACCTTCAATATTAAAGAGATAAATCACAATAAAAAAATAACAAGAGATCCATTTAAGCTTAATAAAAGGGCTCCTACCCACATTTGACTAAATTAGAAAATGCAAGTTGAATACACCTTAGACTCATCCTATCTTACCAGGCTCTCAAGAGCTCAAGGGAGCTGAAGGGAGAAAGGGAAGGAGGGGAAAGAGAGAAAGAGAAGAGAGCATTGAGGAGTCAGGTGTCAGAGTAGCTAGATTATAGCAATACAATTAATTAAATAGCAAAACCTTAGAGATGATATAAGCAATATATCATGTACATATATGATACATATGTATGTACAAACATACATACATACTAGGGATTGACCCCAGAGCATCTGCTTCTGAGATACAACTCCAGCACTCTTTCTTTCGTTTAGAAACAGAGTCTCACTAGGTTGCTGAGAGTCTCACTATATGGCTGAGGCTGTCTTCAAACTTATGATTCTCCTGTCATAGCCTCCCAAGTACTGAGATTACAGGAGGCATGTGCCATCACACCCAATGGAATAAACAAATTTTAAAATATACTTTTATTGTGCATCGTAATTATACATCATAATGAGATTCAGAGTCATATGAACATATATGCACACAGCACTTGGTATGTTTCCCTCTGCATCCCACCTACCACATTCTATCCTTCCCTGTACGTCATTGAGATTGGTATTGATAATTTCGTATACATTGGAAATATCGAGCCCCCCTCCCCTTTATCGAGTCCCCCCTTCATCCTCTGAACTGCATTCATCACTCCCATTTTAAAGCTAGAGAAGCCACTGACTGACTCCCCAGAGTGATTTTCCCCCATGGAAAGGCACATTAGCGGAGAGTCAGATGGCTTAACACAGACATAGGGGTCATCTTAGTAGTTGAAGAAAGCTGAGTAATAGTCCCCAGGCAATTATATCAACAAAGGTGGGGTGAGGAAGTGGGGGAAGGTGGAGTGATAGGAGTGGAAATTCAAAAGTGGAGCAAAATATCTGCTAGGTTTCTCCTTCCTATTTTTCTTTACTACCCTATATGGAGGTCAGCATAGAAGAATAAGGATTTCTGCCCAAGACCTGATATAAAAGATCTAGGAATGAAAGCCTGTAGGCTAGGAATGCAAATGTATGGAAATCAAGACCTGGAGGAGGGGCCTGAATCCTTGACTCTGCCTCCCTTGAGAAACTACCATGCCCTGGGGGTGCACAGAGTCTGGGGTGGGAAAGACAGCTTTCCTCTAAGTCCTGCCAGGCAAAACCATGGGAATTATTTACAGTGGGAGCCAAAAGATCCCAAAGATTTCTATCCAGGACCCAGGTTTCTCACAAGTAACTTATGTAGTTAGGTTAGGAATTAGGTGAGGTCAGAGGCAGGCCAACACAAAATTTTTCATCCTATTTTATCGAAAGCATGTATTAAATCCATTCCCTGATTTAAACATTGCTTAATAGTGGCATTCAGCTATTGAACTGCCATATGCTGTGAAATGTCCTATATGTAGTTAAAATATAACTGAAACTTGACTGTGGAAGCTCAAAAAAATAGAACAGAATGTTATATTGGCAAAAATATGAAGAAGACTTCCTAATTAGAAGTGTTCAAGGAGACACGCATAATTATACAATTTTAGATTTGGAAATGATTTGATATATAAAAGCCAACCTATTGATTTTGAATAAATATATATATATGTAAAATTTATGTATATATATATATATATACATATATAAATAAAATTTTCATATATATAAAAGTAAAATTTTAAAAGTTTTTTGAAGCCTACAAAATTAATAATGGTACATCTGGGGCTAAAAACTAGAGTTTCTGGTTTATAATCTCATGACATTTATTCAATAACACATTAATTCTGTAGTCAAAACCATATCATTTACCATTATAGGATCATTTGCATTATAGGAACACTATTAACTAATACTTAAAATAGAATATGGAGTACTAATTTTCAAGAATAATATTTTATGAATTTTTATCTAGGGAAAATACTTAAGAAGATAAAATATTAACACATGGTACTCAGAAATAGCTGGAATATTCAATTAGGCATATTTTTAAGAAAGCCATCATAATTTTAGCTTGAATGCATGATGAGATATGCACTTACTGAGAGATTGTCACTGTTATAGTTTTCAGGCTACCATAATCAAATGCCATAGAATGTGTATCTCAAATAATCTAAATGTAGTTTTCATAGTTCTGGAAACTTCAAGTCCAAGATCAAAGCAAAACATCCCTTCCTTCCCTTCCTTCCTTCCTTCCTTCCTTCCTTCCTTCCTTCCTTCCTTCCTTCCTTCCTTCCTTTCTTCCTGCCTCCCTCCCTCCATCCCTCCCTTTTCCCTCCCTCCCTTGCCCTCTCTTTCCTTTTTTTTTTTTTTTTTTTTTGTGTATGTGTGTGTGTGTGTGTATGTGTGTGTGTGTGTGTGTGTGTGTGTGTGTATATGTGTGTGTGTGTGTTACTGGAGAGTAAACTCAACTCAGAGGCATTCTACCTCTGAACTACACACCCAGCCCTATTTTATTTTTTAGTTTGAAAATGGGTATAACTAAGTAGCTCTAAGTAGCTGAGGTCCTCACTAAGTTGCTGAGGCTGTCTATGAACCTATGAGCCTCCTGTTTCAACCTCCCAAGTACTGGATTACAGGTGTGGGCCACCACGCCTGGTTTAATTTAATCCTGTCTTTCTTTTTTAATCTATCATCTATCTGTCTGTCTTCTTTCTGTCTAGCTAACTATATCTAGTCTGGAAACTTGAAAAATACTGAAAAAAGTTTTTCTTTCTCAATATTTTCCCCTTGCATTTGCTCAACAGAGAGGGTATTCAATAAATATTTGGTGGATGAATGAATAAATAAATGTCCTTTGCTCAATTTCCTTTACATATAATCTCTTATAAAATATTATCTTCTTATGGACCCTGTTTGCAAACATAATCACATTGGGGATTAAAGTGTCAACATCTGAATTGGAGAGTACAATTCAGTCTACACCTCTCACCAATAGTAAAATTAGTGGATGTGCCAGTTGAGATCTTTATCTCTTCTTGTCAAAACAAAAAACAAACCCTGGGGGAATAGGCTTTCACAAACATTTTGGTTTTGGAAACTTATTGTAAATTAAAAACCAATGCAGAGTTTTATTTCAAAAGACACGTTCGTTTGTATGAATGTATTACTTTGAATCTAACTATGATTTATAGTTATAATGCACCAATAAAGGTATAAAACAACAAATAATACCACACTCATTTCAAAGAAAAAAAAAGACAAAATTTAAAAATGTACTTATTCTATGTTTCTCTGATTTCTGTCTTTATAAACTTGTCTAATAATATCTTAACATACTTTTCTATGTTTTTATATTTATATGCTGCTGTTCTTCCACTTATTTTTTTCTTCTCAAGAAATCTTCTTTATGACTTCATACATTTAAATAGATTAGATACACATAATTATCCACAGACCAAAGTGTGGTTTGAATGCATCTCACAATATACTCTCACTCATGTAACCCTTAATATAGCATTGCTGAAATGGCCAACCCAGTCCATGCCAAATTGCAGTAGGAAGAATATTATCAAAAGAGATTTTGCCACAATGACCACGGAATAGCTGGAAGAGGTCAACTATTAGGTCAAAAGAGGTCTGATATTATCACCTTGAATAGAATCCCGGGATATACCTGTTAGCTGCTAGATAGTATAGATGAAATTAAGAATAATATATAATCATTATTAATCAATGTAATCTTGAGTTATTAATTTATAAATGGAAAATGAGAAATACGCAAATGCCTTTTACCTGCTCAAAACAAGCATCCAAAATAAGAAATATGATCTGTGAGTTATATAATTATATTAGTTTCTTATTGCTGCTGTAATAAATGACTACACTTAGTGGCTTAACACAATACTAGTTTATCCTATTACACATCTAGAAGTCATAAGTCTAAAATATGTCTCACTGGGGTAAAATCAAAAGTGCTGGCAGTATTGCATTTCTTCTGGAGTTTCTAGGGAAAGATCCATTTCCTCAGCTGTCTCAGCATCTAAACATCATCTATATTCCTTGGGTCGTGCCCCCATTTGTCCATCTGCAATCCCAACATTATCAGTTTGAGTTTGTCTCCCTTTTTCATATACCTAGTTCTCTCTCTTTTGTTTTTCAACTGTAACCAAATTCTGGTTTCTGCCCCAATTTGTCAAATCAAATACTTGAGACAAGCCTTTGGGAAGGAGGAAAAAGAAATTTATTGATTTGCTAGCAAATTGGGGAAACCAGTGAACTTAAGTGTCAGGAACAAGCCATAGATTCTCTCCAAACAAAGGAATCAAGTCACTTTTAAGTGTTATCTCTTCAGGGTCACACTGGTGTGCTTATAAGAAGGTACACAATTCATGTCTAAGTCCTCCTGGAGTCAGTTTTTAAGCAGATCCACAGGTACCAGGTCTTCGCTTCTCCAAGCCTTCACATCTGGTCAGTAAACTAATAAGGACATATTATTTGTTAAAAGGGGGTGAAGGAGAAGGGGAGGAAAAAAATGTCAGCTTTAAAATAGTCCATCTGTTAGCTGCCAGGGTCAGAAAACAAGCTGCTTTTCTCATCAAAGTCTTTGTAATTATATTGGATCCACCTAGTTAAAGCAGCATAATTTTACTATCTCAAGATCAGCTGATTGGCAAATTTAATTCTACTTAATTTTTAATTCTCATTTAATATGTAAAAGAATATACTCACATGTTCCAGAGATAATGACATGGAAGTCTATGAAGTGGAACAGAGGGGCAATACAGACCATTATTTTGCTTACCAAGGTGATGTTCTCTGCTGTATTGCGTGCATGCAAAAGTGTGCCTGTGTGTGCGTGTGTTTGCTATGAGGCTATATCAAGACTGTGAGAGTTTTGTTTCTTTTCACTTTATAATGACCAGCTAATAAAATTAGAGCCAAAGAGACTTAAATATTTAAATTTTCATACTCTACATCTTCAAATGGTAGTTGGCAGAGTGACTAAATCTGGTATATATTACTAACTGGAGTGTAGATGAAGAAGCTATAAGTATCATCTTTGTGAAGCAAATGAAACTATGTGGCAGCAACTGATCATTTACAAATTGGATCATAATTCTATTCTGTAAATTTGCAGTTATGATCAAGGCAACTTACCAGAATTGACTTAAGACAATATGTGTAGAAATAATTTGTAAAATGCATATAGGGAGAAGAAAGTATTCAGACTAGGTTATTAAAACTATTTTCTTCTTAATTTTTTTTTTTTTTTTTTTTTTTTTTTTTTTTTTTTTTTTTTTTTTTTTTTTTTTTTTTTTTTTTTTTTTTTTTTTTTTTTTTTTTTTTTTTTTTTTTTTTTTTTTTTTTTGCGGTACTGGGAGTTGAACTCAGGGGCAATCTACCTCCGCGCTATATCCCCAGCTCTATTTTTTATTCTTTATTTTTTGAAACCGAGTTTCACTAAGTTGCGGAGTACCTCACTAGGTAGCTGAGGCTGGCCGCGAACCCGGATCCCCCGGTCTCAGCCTCCTGAATGCTGGGATTACAAGCGTGCGCCACCACGCCCGGCTTCTTTTTAATTTAAGAAATGTTTCATGACAGGAAAAAGGAACAAAATATGGTAAAATTATAACAGTTTTTTTGCCTAGAAAAATGATGTAAAAATGAAGATGTGAAGACAAAGAATGAGTCAGTGCAGTGTCCCCTCTCCTCATATTCCCACTACTTAGAACACTGAGACAGGAGAACCTCAGGTTCAAGGCCAGCCTTAGCAACTTAGCAAGACCCAGTCTCAAAAAGTAAAATAAAAGTATAATGGGCTGTTGGTATGGCTTACAGGTAGAATACCACAGGTTCAATCACTATCTATCTAAATAAATGCATACATACATATTTATAAATTAATATTAAAATAAAGACAAATAATTAAAATTCTCTTGTATCTTAAATCCAAATGGAACTTTTTGCATTTGTAACTTGAAGTCTCCAAAAATTTCCTAGACTCTACTGAAACCACTTGTGATAATACCAGTTTCTATATGAAAAAATTTGAAGGACTTGGGCTCTTTGAGAGGCTGAGACAGAAAGATCAGAGATTTAAGGCAACCTCAGCAAGTTAGGAAGGCTCTCAGCAACTTAGGGATACCGTGTTTCAAGAATAGAAAATAAAATGGGACGGGGGATATAGCTTGTAGGTAGAATGCCTCTGGGTTCGGTCCCTAGCCTGAGTGCCTGCATGTGTGCATACACACACACACACACACACACACACACACACACACACACACATTAAATTGAAGCAAGGATTTCAGCAATGACTAGATTTATCTGTCTGTTTTCTGTCCTTTCAGTGCCATTTAGCAGTAATATTTTCTTTCCATGATACAAAAATAATATTGACTACCACAAACAACTGCAAACTAAAATACTGGAAAAGTGTGGCATTTAGACATATTAAAATTATACTGGACCCTAGGGTAGGTTCTCTTTCAGAGAATTCCAAGTTGCATCTTCATAAAGGAGAAAAAGTCACATATGGACTGAGATTTATCCAGAAGTAAATAAAACCTCAAGTAGTACGGAACTCACATAAGACTAATTTTCCAAACTCACTTGAGAATAAATAAAACTAGCTACAAAGCCTATCCCTTGTAGTACTCAATAATTCACCTTAGATTTTACAACTGTTGTTCACTTTAAGAGTGAATTGATATAAACCTGTTAGTGTGCATTAGAGGAAATGAGTCCATAAAAAGAGAAACCTGTGCTTCCCAATGACTGATTTGAACTAGTGTGGGTCATGGTCTTCTGACTTCTCATATTGGACCAGTGAGTGGCTAAAGACAGGGTTTCTATAGGACTTCTATATGTTAATGAGCCTGGACAAAGATAAATAAACACAAATGACTTGAATCCTTACAAAATGCATGACATAAAGGAAAGAGACCACGAGAAAGACTGCACATATGTGCTGACCATTCATTCCCTTGAAAAGTTACATCCTCAGGAAAAAAAAAATAGAAAATGGCTCATGAGAGTAAAGACTTGGTAGGCACAGACTGATCAACATAGTAGAAACATACTCTGCACAAAATTGTAGTTCTAGCACAGTCATTACAGAATGACCACTTACTGTATTCAGGAAGATGACATTATATCAAAGGTATAAAATGCATGACACTTAAAAAGCAAAAAAACAAAAACTCTAGAAGAGGCAGATACAATATAACTAAATTCAAGAGAGAAAGAGATTAACAATAGTTAGAAAACAAATCAGAGAAAATTCTTTATGCTACTCTTTTTTGTTGTTGTTTTATGAGAAAGGCTGCAGAAGCAGGGACATAATCAGCATTAGCTTGCTTGTCTGACCAGTATCTCAAGGAGCAACTGTCCTTGCACACAGGTAAGAAAGTAGCTTCATAGAGATAGCACTAGCTTGCCCTCCTGTTCTTCGTGTACATAAGAGAAAGCCAGCGACCTTCAAGATGGTATCTATTATCCATCAATTCAGCCCAAGCTTGTTCTCATTGTTCCTTTAACTTAGCTAGGTTTTTGGAACAGAATAGAGGCATTCAGGGACATGGCATTTTACTGTCCTACAATTTTTCTTTAGGGACTATGCACCTTTCAATAGTCAATTCAAATTATGAACCAACCAACGGATGAATCCATTGATAAGTTTAAAGTCCCATGATTCAATAATTTTCTAAAAGCCTCAGCCCCCCCTCCAAGCATTGCTGTCTTGGGAACTACGGCTTTAAAACATGAACCTTTGGGAGAAAATCCACATCCAAGCAGCAAGTTGGTTGTGCTTGCCAGACACTAGTTAATAATGCCTAGAGGGCAGAATTTTTATTTATTTCCTCTTTAGCTTTACAAAATAGCCTTCCTTAAGATGATGGCCTCTAGCAAAATTATATGTTCATATGTGAGCCCCTTTTAACCTTTTATCCAGTTCATTCCTATGATTAAAACGGTTAACCTTTTTTGCTTCTTAGGGCAGAGAACTCCAAATTGAATGATTTCTTTTAGGGGAGTGTGAGGTGTCCTGTAGGAATAGCAACTGACAGAAATCAATACATGTCAAAAGATCTTATGTGGCCTCATACAGAAAAAAAGAGTCAGAGTCTAATAACACCAGGGTTACTGACAATATAGAGAAGGGAAATGCCTGCATGCCAGCAGGTGTGCGAATTCACAAAAACAATTTTAATGTCAGTTTGGCAGTAGCTCACACAATTAAAGACGCATAAAACCTAATACCCATACCACACAGTGATTCTGCTCCTGATAGTATGTCCTGGAGAAACTTTCACACTATGCCCAACGAAACACAACATAGTTTAGTGCTGCCTTGTTTTTCCATATCAAAACCTCAAAGATCTGTCCCCCATGAAATTAATGAACCATAGCTGCACCTATCAGCAAAGATAAACCTCACAAGAATAGTCTTGAGATTTTCAGCAAGTGATGGATAAAAATATACAGGATATATGACCATTGCAACACTCCCTTCCCTTCCCTCCCTTCCTCCCTTCCTTCCTTTCTTCCTTCCTTCCTTCCCTCTTTTGTGGTACTGAGGATGGAACCCGGGAATTCTACTTTTGAGCTATATCTCCAGCCCTATTTATTTTAAAACAGATTCTCACTAAGTTGCAAAGGGCATTGCTAAATTGTTGATGTGGCTTCAGACCTACAATCATCCTGTCTCAGCCTCCCAAGTACTGGGATCACAGGTGAGCCACAACCATGCCTGGTATAAACACCACTTTAAATGTGTTACATGTCATCATAGATTTTAAATTACTTGTAAAAATTAAGAAACAAATATATGTAAACTTTAAAATATATAATTAATTTCTGTGCAATTATAGTATTTCAATACTTGTACCTAAGGACCCTCCCTCTTTTTCTTCCTTTCTTCTGTACCTCTCTTCTCAGTTCATTTATTATCAAAAATAATATGCTAAAAACCATGTGATTTAAAAAGTATAATTTGAGGATCCGGGTTCGCGGCCAGCCTCAGCTACCTAGTGAGGCACTCCGCAACTTAGTGAGACTCGGTTTCAAAATAAAGAATAAAAAAAAAAAAATAGGGCTGGGGGTATAGCTTGGAGGTAGAATGCCCCTGAGTTCAATCCCCAGTATCGCAAAAAAAAAAAAAAAAAAAAGTATAATTTGAGTTCAACATTAACTCAAAAGCATCATAAATGTATAGTGTTGGGTTAATTACATAACTTTGGTAAATCTGAATTCTTTCATCTGTTTTTTTAACTGTACTATGAAGCTAAAAGGAAAAAATTAATACAATGCTTATAATGTCACTCAAGAGTTGACAGTTCTTTCTTGAATATTTAAATTTTAATACCATAAGAAGATTGCTTCTTTATGCTGTTATTATTACTATTGATTAAAAATAAAATGGCCAATAAATGAAAAAGGCTCCCTAATTTTTCTGCTTTTTAAGAACTTAATCCAGGCTTTTTATTAAGTATTATTAAATGATTTTGGTATCTATTAAAGTATTTAAATAGGCTTTCTTCATTTAGTATTCATAGGATTGAATTATATTGGTAACTTCCGTAAGTTTGAAACACCTATTTTTAATGGGATAGCTTACTAAAACATGCTATTTTGCATTCTGTCACTGTTGTTGTCATACTTATTATCATTAAGTATATAATATATTTAGTGAATGAAATATATATTTTTTGTGAGAACAATAATGCCTAATATAGTTATAAATTTTATACCATATTTATAGAAATAATTATCAAACATGCTATATTTCTCTATTTTAGAATAGCTAGAATAAGAACTTTTTTGCCTTTATAAAATATACTATAAACTTTCTGTATTATATATATGAATTAATTAATTAAATTATTTGTTCTGGGGAGTAAATCCAGGGGCATTTAACCTCCAGGCTACACTTCCAGCTCTTATTATTTTGAAACAGGGTCCTGCTAACCTTTGAACCTGTGATCCTTCTATCTCAATCTCTCAAATATTAGGATTAAAGCCATGTACCAATACTCCCCTCTAGCCTCATTTTTAAAATAAACTACTTAATACTTGTGATTTGACATTAAAAAGATTTTTTTTGAAATTCATATACTTCAATGTTTTTCAATTTTGCTGATAGAACTTTGTTATAGCATAAAATTTACACTTAATAGCATCAGAAATCATCATTATACTCTTTATTTTTAATATTTAGTATTTAGATTTAATATCTTACTATGTTTCCTAAAGATATCTTCATTTTATTATGCTTAAATATAATCTTCATTTTTAACCATCTATAAGGAATGATGAATCTTCATTTTCACAGATGTTAAAAAAAAAATTCTTCATTTTCCATCTCTAAAGAATGAAGGATCTTCCTTTTTACCATGGACAAGGAGAGAAGGAATCAGAGGTGAATAGAGGTCCAGGCAATATTACCTTGAGTAAATTTTTAAATTAATTTTATCTCTTGACTGACATGTAGCATTTGTATATATTTATAAAGTATGAGGTGATGTTTTGATTCACATATACATTGGTTTTGGGTGTCTGGGGAACCAACTTTCTGGGTGGAAGGTTTCATCTGTTGAGACACTTTACCTAGTGGCACTGCTTCATTTCCTTAACAAGCCCAGGACTCACCCAGTTTCTGTGACAGATCTTACTGTCCTTTCTCTTTGTGCACTTAGTATTAGAGCAACTAATTCAACTACCCTGAGAACCAGGAACTAGAAAAGTTGTTCTTAAACCTAATAGCTATATGAAGATACATATTGCATTCTACTTCATAGTTTTTTAGCCCCCAAAGCGCTCCAGATTCAGAAATTCTTTTGTGGACTATATTTTCTGTCATGGTGATTTTTACCTACACTTCTTCAAAAGATTTTTGACATTTTTACCTCATATTAATACAATTCCTCCAAATTTGTATCTTAGATTAACTTTTCATCACTTTATTCCATTAAAGGTTTATATAATATTATGAGGATATACTCATTTTATATTCCTTCAATATTTTCATTGGATTTTGTGAAGAAAGATGAGGAAATATATTCACTAACTCATAATGAACTGGAGTTCTGTTCTTCATTTGCAATACATTTTAATAGAAAAATCATAATTATACATAAAATTATGTATGTTCATCTATGATTATGAAAGTTTTTCTGACAGGTGTCAAATGAATTTATTACAGACTTAAAAGTTGTAATAATGAGAACTCAGCTACTTAAAATTAATTTCAAATCTGCTATCAGCAACAGTGTGACACCAAATTAAAAGAGTTATCTAAAGGGATGGTACAGGGAATAACTGTATGCTAAAGTAATGCACTCAGACTCCAGTAAAGAAATTGCTCATGCTTTGCTTTTCTAGTTCTGCTGAAGCAAATCGATCAGTTAAATGTATAGAAATAATCTAACTCACTTATGATCATGTACATTTGATTTTTTATGGATTATTTATTTATGTATTTATTTATGTATTGATTTATGTATTGATTTATTTATGGTTACCGGGGATTGAACCCAGAGGCATTGTACCTCCAAGCTACAACACCAGACCTTTTTTTTTTTTCTTTTGAAATGGAGTCTCATTAAGTTATTGAGCATCTCACTAAGTTGCAAAGGCTGGCCTTGAACCTGTGATCTCCCTGTCTCAGCCTTCCAAGCATTGGGATTACAGGTACGCTCCATCATGCCTGACACGTGTTTATTTGTTGATGACTACTTCGTTGTTAATTCATTGACCCAAGTAGAAGTTAAAAAGATTTTTTAATCTAATGCTTATAATTCAAATAAGATATTCTTGGTCTATGTAGTCATTTTGAAGACAATGGTCACACAAGCCTCTGATTTTGAATGTGCAATCACCAGCAGATGAGCATACTGGTGGAAATAGAATCTTACACAGGGAAGGCTATTTATATGAACAAAGTATCATTGTTTTTCTTTTTTTAATGCTTTTATTGGTGCATTGTAGTTTCACATCATAATGTAAATCATGTTGACAGTGACATACACACACACAGCACTTAATAATCCCTCCTTCCCGTCTCCCCCCTTTCCAGAGTACTGAGATTGACATTAGTATTTCCACATATGTACACACAGTCGATGGTATTGTGAAGATGTGCTCAGTGTGGTTTTCTTTGTATTTATGTTTGAATTCCATAGAGCCTTTGAATTGGTAGATTAATCTTTTAAATAACTTAAAAAAATCCCTCAGGTATTTGTTTTCTTCTTCTAGTACTTGAAATACTCATATACTATACTTTTAAACCACGTTCTATAATATCCTTATATATGTTTCTGCACTTATAATTTTTTTTCAATTTTATGCTTTAATCTGGGTATTTTGAACAGAGATAATTCCACTTCACTAATTCTCTTTTCTATTATCTATTCTTTAAAACCATCAACTCAATACTTAAATTTTTGTTATTTTCTCAGTTCTCATGTGTCTTTCTAGTAGATTTTGATGGAATTCTCCAATTCTGTCTACTATCCTTAATATAATCCTGAAACATTATAATAGAAATATTTAATATCTTCTATGTCAGTATCAATTATGAGCCAGCTCATAATATCTGCTTTTAATTTTAGTATTATTTTAGTTGTTTACTTTTCACAGCATTGCAAGTGATTTCTGATGAAATGAGAGTCTTTATGTATGATAGCTGATACATGCTCTGGAGGTTCCTTCAAAGATGATTAATATTTTTCTAGAAGAGCCAAATGTTCAAATGTATAGCTTTCCATTATTTTTTATACTTTTTCCATAAACAGCTTATGTCCTGCATAAAAACACGGAACTGACAGTAGCAATCATTGTGTGAGCTTGGCTCTTTTTCTAGGACCTTGACACCCTGTATCATAAATTATTTGTTTGATGTACTATCTTTTTTATTGTTCTTTGCGTGTGTGACCCAATCTTCATAATTGTCTTTGATGCAAAGATAAGTTTAATACACACTGACAACTTTTCTTTTTTAAAATAAATTTTATTTCATATATTTAAAGTACACTGCATGATGTTATGAGACACTTATGTGCAATAAAGTGGTTATTATAGTAAAACAAATCAACATATTCATCGTCTCACATAGCTATTCATGACAAGACCAGATATCATCTCATTAAGGAGAATTCATGCATGTGATACACTAGGAACTATAATCCTCATGCTTCATGGACACAAGTTGAAACCACACTCAGAATGTGTTCCTATTATTTGAATATTATTTTAATCAAATGTGAACATCAGCATTTCAAAGGCTTCTCTTATATTTATTAATCTCAAAAATATTTTACATTATTGAACATGTAGAGTGATATTCAGAAAAAAATACCTGCTTTTATGTATCACATTCTAAAGTACAATATCAAGGAACTTTTCATTTTAATTATTTTATTAGTGCTTTGCAATTATGCATCATAGTGAGGTCCAGTGTGATGAGAATATATGTGCACATAGCTCTTGGCACATTTTTCTCCCATTCTATCCCACTACTTCCTCCTCCCTCCCTACACATGTTAGTGAAACTGGTAGTAATACCTTTACTTATTGCCATAGTATTATTTAAACTGACTCAATTGTCCCTCTTCCCTTCTCTAATTCCCTCCCCCAAACCCCTTCCACTACTCACAAGATCTCTCATTGTTATTTGAAGTCCCTTAGGTTTTCTATTTTCTCTCTAGCTTCCTCATATGAGAAAAAAATATATAACCATTAACCTTCTGAGACTGGCTGACCTCACTTAGCATAATATTTTCTAGGAACTTATTGTAATGAATAAGTCCAGAGGAATTTGAGTATACTCAGAACAAGATATCAAACTGACCATGGAATATAGGTTATAAAATGACCAAAGAGTATAGATTATAATTATATCCTCTTCCAAGATTTGTTGAGAGGAGTATGACATATTGTGTATAAATCTCTCAATGCTTGTCCTCAGATGTAGTATCTGATAAATAGTTGCCAGCATTATCATCATTTTCATGATGACAGTGATCAGGATCACCATGATGGTTATTAGCACCACATATGAACTTTATCACAGACTGTCTTTATCTTTGGTAAATATTTATTCTGCCTAAGTTTCAATATACTCATTGTAAAATAGAAGAGGTAATAAATACTGATAATGCCAGATTTGCACTGACCATCATTTTGTACTTCTTCTTTTCAAGCCATTAATTTATCTCTAAATACACAGTACTTCACACAGAAGAATGACTATTCTAGTCATTTACTTCTACTATTTGTTAAATAGTAAACCCATCACAAAGTGCAATAAAATTTGTTCCTTTTCATTAAAAACTTGTCACACCCAGTATTCTCATTGAAAATCAAATTATTTACTACTTTAAAATTTAAGAGTTGGGCATGGTGGTGCACAGTTGTAATCCCAGTACTTGGGAGGCTGAGACATGCTGAGGCATGGCCAGCCTCAGCAACTTAGCAAGACTCTTAGCAGTTTAGTGAGACCTGATTTCCAAATTAAAAAGTTAGTTGGGGTGGGGGTGTAGTTCAAGGTAAAATGTCTCTGGGTTCAATCTTTAGTACCAAAAAAAATTAATTAAGAGTACATCTAGGACTCTCCTCACAGACATAGAAAAATCAGTCCTTAAATTCATCTGGAAAAACAAAAAGCCCAGGATAGCCAAAGTAGTTCTTAGCAATAAAAATCATGCAGGAGGCATCACAATACCTGACTTTAAACTCTACTACAAAGCCACAGTAATAAAAACAGCATGGTATTGGCACAAAAATAGATACATAGACCAATGGA
>PVLC010007800.1:0-61583 GCA_004027655.1 Graphiurus murinus | reverse complement strand
TGGACATCTTGGCTGCTTCCATAGTTTGGCTATTGTGAATTGAGCTGCTATAAACATAGATACACATGCATCGCTCTGATAATTTGGTTTCCATTCTGGTGGGTATATACCCAGTAGTGGTATTGCTGGGTCATATGGTAGGTTCACTCCCAATCGTCTGAGGATCCTCCATACTGTCTTCCACAGTGGTTGCACAAGTATGCAGTCCCACCAACAATGTACTAGGGTTCCCACTTCTCCACACCCTCGCCAGCAGGTGTTGTTGTTCGTGTTTTTTATGATTGCCATTCTGTCGGTCACTTAATCTTGGGGTTACTCATCATACTGACGCAATTCTAAATTCTGAAAGGAAATTTAAGGAGTCAGATCAGTGTTTTTTCAACTTTTCAGCTAACAGGAAATATTTTAGGTGTAGTGTTTTAGGGTGGCTTATTCAGACAGTCACCCTAACTGTCTGCACTCCTCACACATGTGGAGGTGGACATGTGGGTGATCATGTCTATGGGTGGTATAAAAAGACCAGAAGAAAGAGAGGGAGCAGGGGATTCAACAGGGGCACAGGAAGAGGAAAGACCTGGGACTATGACTGACCTGGTATCTGGCTTCTCACCCACCCAATCTGCGGGGAAACTATGACATTTGTCATTCCCGGAGCACAAAAAGGGAGTACTATGGAATGGGGAGAGGAAAGCTGGACCATGGTTGGTTATTTTTTGTGTGATTTTAGCTTCTTCAAGTGGACCCCCAAGAGAGAGATGGGTAGAAATAATACAAATAACATCCCACCTCCCTCTATAGCTCAGAGGTAGAATGTCCCTGAGTTCAATCTCCAGTACCGCAAAAAAAAAAAATAACACCCCCCTATTTTTTCCCAAATCTCTCTCTCTTCCTCTCCTTCTCCCTCCCCCTCCCCTCCCCCTCTCCCTCTCCCTCTTTCTCTTCTCCTCCACCCCACACCACCCCTCTTTTTGGTTCTGAGGATTGAACTCTTTAAAACAGGATCTCGCTGAGATCCTTCTGTCTCAGCCTCCCAAATGTTGGGATTACGGGTGCGCATCACCATGCTTAGCTTTTCTTTTCTTAAAACAACAACAACAACAACAACAAAAAAAAAACAGATTTTTTTTTCCTGCCAGTCTAGATATTTTTTCACTTAGAAAAATCTAGTCTATGTGACTTCTACTTACATTTTCCCCTGCATCATCACTCAAGTGGGGATCTCTCCTTAGACTCAGACTTTGGTCAAATAACTTCTAGCCATTAGACATCAGTGAACTCAATCCACCACTGTTCTGAGTGAATCCTCATCAGATTTTCCCACTAAATCATCATTACAAAAAATAATATTTTATACATAATGTTTACCTTCTTGGCTTTAATGGTCAATTTAATTGAAATGAAATATTTTCAAGTAAATATTGGAATCCACATTCATATGATGTGAATAAGCAAGTAGATGAAAAATAAAAAGAAAACTATAATCTTATACTAAATTTGCAGTAACAAAGTATGAAACCCAACAGTCCTTGAAGTGAATCACTAAATCAGAATGAATTATTCATCATGGCATAGTCATTGTTTCAATTGGACATTATTTTGAGAGTTTTGAGGGATGGGCTGTAATTTTCAAAAAGGATAGCTATTAAGAAGCTCCAAAATGTATGATGTATTCCATTTCTTAAAGGGCTTTTGTATCCCTATTCTTTAACATTTACCAATCACTGTGCTAGGAGCGCTACGTAAGTCATTGCATTTTATACTTACTATAGAAATGGGTTCTAATATCCTCATTTTATAGCTAAAAACTTTTGAGATACCAAAAAGTTAAAATAAGTTGTTCAAGGCTGAAGAGCAAGGTTTTATTTATTTATTTTTTGTTCAAGGTTTTAAATACAGATTTCTCCACTACAATATTATGTTTTGCATTTATATTTATTTTAATAATTTGTGTGGTAGCCATGAAAATGATGCTCACTCTACAGGACTGCACATTGTTATCTGCTGGCCATGTCACTGGACCTCTGGAATCATCCTTGTAATCACTAAGGTCTCATCCAAGGCACAACACTGGGGCTTTTGACCTCTCCCTGAGCTTGGCAAAAACTCTTGGATCTGCACTAGAACCCTCCCTCCATCCTTCCAGGGGTGTCAGACCCATGGGAGGATCTGAAAACAAACCCACCTCTTCTCATTCCTTCTTTCAATAAATCTCTGCAATTCAAATAAGTTATCTCTTCTGTTGAAATGGATCTATACATAATTCCTGAAAAAATTATTCTATTCTGATACTAATTGTTATCTCTAACTTCTTTTCTCCTAAAAAGTAAGAACTGAGAGTTCTACTCTGTGTTTAACTGTGGCCTAATTAAAAATGCCACATTCGAAAAGAAGTTGAGAACTGTTTTGTTAGAATGAGAGCAAATTAATCTGAGAAGTTGGGAGGATAAATGTGATATTATTTTAGTATTAGCTGCACATTATTAGATTTTCTTACTAATATCAGTTGTTTTCATATCAAGTTTTATTGAGCTTCAATTTTTCTTATTTATGCTTTTCAAATAATTTTTAGTTTTACTTTGATATGAGCAGACTTGGTTCTGTCTCTATTGCTATTTTAGCTGGTGCATTATCTTGTAAATCATTTATATAAATCTTAGCTGCTAATTTAATTGTTCAAAGAAAAATTGTTATCACAGATACTATATGAAATCTATAAATTTTCAAGATCTGACACCTTTTACTGATTTACTATATCAGTCCAAATACCAATATCTAGGAAACATCAGCAAAGAAATGAGGTGCATGCATGCAATCCCAGTATTTGGGAGGCTGAGACAGGAAGATCACAGGTTCAAGGACAGCCTCTGCAGTGTAGCAAGACTCTCAGCAACCTAGTGAGACCTTGTTTCAAAACAAAAAAAATATATAAAAGTATTGAGGTGTAGCTTGGAGGTAGAAAGCCCATGGGTTCAATCCCCAGTACCAAAAAAAATAAATAAGGAGAGGGAGAAAAAAAACGTTCACTTAAAATATTAGCAAGGACTCCTCAGGGCTTAGTGGTAGAGTGCTTGCCTAGCATTTACAGTCCATGAATTCAATCCCCAGCACTAATATACACTGGTACACTAATATACACAAACAGACATACATATATGTATGTCAGTATATTATTAGCAAAATATATTGAAGTAGACTTATTTAGATTGAAGTAATCTTAAGATTACTCTTCTGCATATATTAAAATATAGTTCAAGTAAACTATTTTAAACTGCCGTTTTCCCCCACTATTGGGTATTGAACCCATCCCTTTTCATTTTTTATTTTGAAACAGGTCTCACTAAGTTGCTGAGGCTGGCCTCACACTTATAATCCTCCTGTCTCAGCCTTCCAAGTACTGGGATTACAAGTGTGCACCACCATAGATGCATTTTTACAATAAATTAATACTAACTAAGCTTGAGACATAATTTATATTCACAACAACTCTCTTATCTCAATTATACTAACTTTTCACTTTCCAAAATGTGCCCTTATGCTGAAACACTTGAGTTTTATTTTGTAGGAATGATTATGTTCCTCAAATAGATGATGAAGATTTCTTTGTCTGTTCCAGAAACAGATTGATCTTGGATGGATACTGGTAAAGTTAAGCATATCTGCTAAAAAAAGGGAACTTAGTAGAAAAAACTTCTTCAGAAACAACCTTAAGTATACTGCTAATGCAGTACTAAAATGGAAGCCTCAGTAGTGGGTATTTAATATTTTATGGATCCAGAATTTATATTAGAAAGTAGTTATAAATGTTATTTTTCCTTATAATATGATACGTGTGATCATGTTTGTGTCTCCCTAAGGCTTTCACGTAGTGAGAATCTTTATTGAAAAGACATCTATATTGAGTTACCCTATTGAGTGATCTTTTATGACTTTATACATTGTCATTTTTCAGGTCTTTCCCAAGACTCAAAATCTATATTAGTATTCTTATTCAGAATTCTGTGTAGTACATCATACAGCCCTTCAATTTGTCTAATTATAGTTTATGTACCCTGTTAGGAACTTTATGCATAAAAACAGGAAAACTCAACATGAAGAATTTCTACTCTTCCTTTCAAAATAGTAGCACTTGGTGTGGGTGATCGGGAGATGATCACCATCAACTCCAACCAATGTAGCTGGCAAAGGACTCCATCCTTCTGATAATGATAGTAATAAACAAAGTAATCATCATTTCACATATTTCCTAGTTGACATGTAGTTAGAGAGTACGTACTCCTTAAGCAGTATGTCAGAAATATTTTATCAAGGGTGCAGACACTACTGAATTACACGCACAAAGCCCCTTCCTACATTTTTTCACTGATTTCATGGTGCTGAAGCACGTTGATCATTCAGCCCTCTGTGGCATCATTGATCAACATCCTACCAAGTGAACACACAAAAGGATCTCCTCTAGGGACCTCCAAATCCCCTTCCTGTGAGCACAGGGAATAAACTAGTATTACATATAAAAGTCTCATCTGAAATGTTACAAATTATACTGTAAAAATTCCATTCCTTCAGAACACCCCTCCTTTCCTTTTAATGGAAATGAAATTCAAAACCAAAAATGATTATTAGATTGTAGACATGGGAGGTGAAAAAAATTACAGGTTTTTAATATGTGTTTAATACAGAATGCTATTTGTCTAAAATAGTGGACAGATAAATAAAATTAAAACTCTGAGTCCCGCAAACAGTGATGTGATGAAAGATATTTGAAGTCGGTGTTTCCTATCAATGGCTTCTTGCCGTTGGCTCTCTGCCTGACATGAGGCACACAACAGGGGAAGGGGCTGAGAGAGGTGATAAACGCAGAACCCAGGCTGCGGAAGACAAATACATGTCTCACTTATATGTGGAAGCTGAAAGGTTGATTTCGTGCAAACAGAGAGTAGAACAGTGGTCACTAGAAGCTAAGGAGGGCAGGAAGAAGGAGGGACAGGGAAGCTGGATAACTGGTACCAAAATATTGTGGCATCGGAGGAATAAGTTCTAGAGTTCTAAAACACAGCAGAGTAACTGTAGTTCACAAGAATTTATCATCTATTTTGTAAAGAGGTAGAAAAGAGGAGTTCAGAGTTTCCCAACATGAAGGAATGACAGATATACTAACTGCCTTGATATAACCATTACATACTATATGTATGTAATGATTATATTATCAAATTATCACCCAATACCCAATAAATGTGTACAATATAAATGAATGATTTTTATTGGCGCATTGTAATTATACATCGTAATGAGCTACAGAGTGATACAAGCATACATGCAGAGCACTTGGTGTTTTTCCTTCCAGATCTCACCCTGCTTCCTCCCCTTGCCCATACATAATATGAAACTGATATCGATAACTTCTGATATGAACATAGACTTATTTGAACTGTTTCCTTCATTAAAGATTGCCTTTCACTTCTCTACCTGCCCCCCCAAGTCCCCACCCACTATTCTACTAGTATTTTCCCTCATTTATCTGAAGTCCCTTTTCTTTCCTAATTTCTCTCTGGCATCCACATATGGGAGAAAACATATGGTCCTTCCCTTTCTGAGACTGGCTAATCTCACTTAGCATAATGGTCTCTAGTTCCATCTATTTTCCTGCAAATGACATAATTTTGTTTTTCTTTAAAATGGCTGAGAAAATGCTATTATGTTTACATACAATAGTTTTATAACCCATTTATCTTTTGAGGAATACCTAGCCTGATTGCAGAGTTTGGCTATTGTGAATTGTGCTGTTATAAAGATGGCTGCACATGTGTTAATATAATATTCTGATTTCAATTCCTTTGAAAAGATCGTCAAGAGTGGTGTAGCTTTGTCATATGTTGTTTCCATTTTCAGTTCTTTGAGGAACCTCCACATTGATCTCCATAGAATTTGAATGAAAACTAAAGGACTAGGGAGAGTCTCTGGGTTATTGCAGCCTCAGGAATGGGGGGTATGTCCCTCCTCTTTGGGATGATTCCTCTGACCATCTGACCACCCACCAAGACCATGTCTGCAGCTAGAAGGGCTGGCACATCCATCATGTGTGGTTTGTGAGCCACAGCTACAAGAAAAAAAAAATCCCTGGCCTACACACAAATTCATTTATAATGAAATAAAGCCAGTCATGGGAGACATCATAACTTTGAGATTACAGAGGCTTTCTCCCCCATTAACTTGATCTTACAAGGTCATCTGGCTTCTTGTGGCAAATACTGCCTGCTTTGGGAATCTTCCCACAGTCCTCAGCCAAAAAATGCAAAGTCATTTTGAAATCACAGCCAATCTGTTATGTGTCAAGATTTTAAACATTATAGAAATGATATTTTATGCTAGTTATATTTTGTTTTCTCTCAAAGATTTTTATTTCTATCTGGAAGTTACTAGCTTAACTAAAATTTGTCTCTCTTTAATCTGACAGCTTCCTTATCTAACACCTTTAAAATTAATTTACATATGTAAGCAGAAAAATTAGATGAAGTACAAGTATGAGTTTGTGAAGGCCAAGGGTAATAATGAAATTAGCCACTATGTAAATGCACCAATCAAGAATCTACAATATGAGTAAAAATGTTCTAAGAAAATATACTTTTTTCTTTCATACTTTATTTTATAAAACAATCTCAAACCTACAGAAAATTCGAACACCAGTCCATGTCTTTTATGTACTTCACAAATTGTAACATTTTCCAATTTATCTTTCTGTCCATGCAACTTGTGAAATATTATATATCCCAGACACTTGACAGTGATATAATGTCATTTAACATACAGTGCATACGTAACTCTTCTCAATTACCCCCAAATATCTTTCTTGATTCTTTGTTTTTGAAAGTTCAGAGTCTGATCAAGGGCCAAGTGCTGCATTTGGCTGCTATGTTGTTTTCATCTCTTTTAAATGGAAATGATCTCCTCTACCAACCTTCTGTCATGATGTTGACATCTTGGAACCCAGACTGGTTGTTGTGTAGAACATCCCATAGTATGTGTTTTTCTGATTGATTTTCCCTTCTCATGATTAGATTCAGGTTATTCAAGTTGGACTTTTGGGCAAGAGTACCACAGAGGTGATACATGCTTCTCTCTGTCTCCGTCTCCCATCAGGAGGCACATATGTCATTGGTCCAGAGATTGGTCATACCAAGTTTGGTCATTTGGTTAAGGTAGAGGCCACTAGATCTCTATTTCAAAGTACTGCAATCTATTAGTCAATTGTGAGATAAGGCTTTTAAAAAGACACCTCACATTGGGAAGCTGAGACATCTGGCTTCGCAGCCAGCCTCAGCTATTTAGTGAGGAACTCTGCAATTTAGTGACACCCTGTTTCCAAATAAAAAGAATAAAAAAATAGGGCTAGGGGTGTAGCTCAGAGGTAGAATGCCCCTGAGTTCAATCCTCAGTACCGAAAAAAAAAAAGAATACCTCACAAAAGAAGAAATACAAACGGCCAATAAATATATGAAAAAATGTTCAACATCATTAGCAATAAGGGAGATGCAAATTAAAACTATACAGAGATTCCAGCTAACTCCAATTAAAATGACAATCCTCAAGATATCAAATAATAATAAATTCTGGTGAGGATGTGGGGAAATAGAACTCTTATACACTTGGTGGGATTGCTAATTAGTGCAGATGCTGGAGGGTCAATGTGGAGATTCCTCAGAAAACTTGGAATGGATCCACCATATAATTCAGCGGTACCACTCCTGGGTATCTTTTCAAAGGGACTGAAATCAGAATATTAAAGTGATACATGCATATCCATGTTTATAGCAACACAGTTTACAATAGCCAAATTATGGAACCAATTTAGGTGGCCATGAACAGATAAATGGATTACAAAATTATGGGATATATACACAGTGGAACTCTACTCAGCAATAAAGAACAAAATTATGTCATTCATGGTAAAATGGATGGACGTGGAGAACATTATGTCAGTAAGTGAGATTAGCCAGTCACAGAAAGTGAAGGGTCTTATGTTTTCCTTCATATGCAGAAGCTAGGGAGTAATTGGGATACAAGAAGGACTTGAGATAATGGAGGAGGAACTCCGGTGGAGTGAGCGAGGGGTCTTGAGAGAAGGAGAGGAATAATTAATGAAGGAAACACTTCCACTGACAGGACGTGCTTATGTGAGAATACCAAATCCAACATCAAGATCTTGTACAGGGAAGGCGGCGCGGGGAGGGAGCTGGGGGAAAACACATCAAGTGCTGTGTGCATGTATGTCACCATCACTCTGAACTTCATTATGATGTAAGATTAGAATGCAGCAATAAAAATATAAAAAAATAAAACAATAACAAGGACTATAAAATGCATTAGAATCCTGTTCTACAACCACTCTTCCTCCAATGGACGTGATACTTCCAGAGAAAAGATTTTAAAAAGCCATTCTATTTCCTTACTCTTTTTCTGTTTCCAGTGACTGGATAGAGATAGTGTCGAACGATAGCAGATGGCGGAGTCATGAGACTGAAGGCTAGGATTATGGTTTGGAGATGTAGTTTTTCCCTGCAAGGTACAAGTATTAGAAAGATATCACCAGTGTGGTGGTAATGGGGAGGTGAAACCTTTAAGTGGTAGGGCCTAGTGTTAGAGTTGTTATAAAAATAATAAGCCGGCCCTGCTTACTCTCTGGCATCCAGTCTGACCATGTGACCTCGTCCACATTCACTCCTACCAGTGTGATGTCATCTATTATGAAGCCTCATCAAAGACTAAAAGAAGCTTGTGTCATGCTTGTGAACTGTCAGAACTATGATATAAATAAGCTCCTTTTATTAATACATTATTCAACCTTGGGGATTTTGTTATAGTAACAGAAAGTGGGCTAATACACCTAGGCTCCTTAAATCAGAGCATGAGGAAGGTGGACTGCTCACCCAAAAACACCTCTGCTACATAGTGCAAGAGAAATAAACCTCTCTATTACAAGACCCTAATGATTTAGTCTATTTGAAGGTATAACTCGTTATCTTCAATAATAGCTGAACAATTTTTAATGTACTTTTTGTTATATAAATTTAAGGTATTGGTTTTAATTTCTGTTTTGTACTTGTGTTTAATGACAATTGTGGCTGAGAAAGATATTTCATAAAATATATGTAAATGGAAAGGAAGCAACTGCTCATTGTTTGTACTAGCTGAATTTTCATATTGATTTTTCATTGCCATTCACCTACTGCAAAGATGTTTTATTGAAATTCAGCTAGTAATTATGTCAATAAGTTATTCTTGAAAACAAATACAGAAGGTATTCAATTTTATATTCTTAACAAAATATAATTAATGTTCACAGAAACTCTTCATTTGAAGTTTTTATAGAGGTTACAAAACTGTTTCCAAATTCTCAAAGTCTGTGATTACTCCTTTCTTTATTTGTATCACATGTATTGTTTTGGCAGCTAGCATCATAATAGGAAAAATTTTTCTATCTATCCATTGGCAAAATTATCTTTTTAAGGCATGAGCTTCTTTTGAAAGTAGTAAAATTGTATACCTTTAAAATAAACTTAATTTTGAGGAAGTAATTAGATATATTTAATTTTTCAAAAATGTGTGCTTGGTGGTATAAAACTGATCAGATAGCTATAGAATATGTGAACAACTTTGGAATGTCATTCTTTTTTGGTAAGCAAAAAAAGAAACATTTTTAATTTTAGCAATTCTTCTAAGTATTATTATGTTTTAGATATGGAATATCTACCAGAAAAGTTCATGTTGGCAATGTAGAAATGTGCAAAGATAAAATAATTGAATCAGGATCTAACATAATCAGTGGGTAAATTCATTGATGGATTAATAATCTGAATTAACTTGCTGAGTGGTAACTATGGGCAGATAGAGTATGACTCGAGGAGGTGAGTCACTGAGTCCATGGCTTTGGGGAGTATATCTGCCCCTTGTCCCTTCTTTTCTCTCTCTCTCTCTCTTCCTCACTCTCTGCTTCCTGGCTGCCATGAGCGGAGTAGCTCTCCTCTGCCACCATAACATTTTTGCCTTCGAGCTGGCCAACTAGGAACTGAATCTCTGAAACATGAGCTCAAATAAACTTTTCCTCTTCTAAGTCACTTTTGTCAGGTATTTTGGTCACAGTGATTAAAAAAGCTAATGAATACAAATATTTTGCAATAAAATAAGTGAGCCCTGAGTTAAAGATAGTTTAATCATCACTTCCCATTCCATTACAAAATGCTGTAAACATTCTACCATGCTTTAAGGGTCATATTTTAAAACTTAAATTATATACATGTAGATATCCTGTAGAACTTTATATACTCCTGGTTTCAGCTTTTTGCTGTAATAACCTGCCTATGAATAATTCAGTGAATAAATATTATGCGAGGGTCTTGTTCTATAACCTTGTTCTATTATTCCTATTTAATTCAGGTCAAAAAAATTGCTACATTAGGGATTATACTTACATATATTTGCCAGAAAAATATTTTTATTAAAAGGATAATTCACTTATTATCTTCCCTGTTACTTCTTTCCTTTTAGTGGCCCACAAAGAAATGGTTTTACTTACATTTCATTACTTCATTAGCTATTAAACACCATAGATATAGCATGGGAGGGACAGTTGTGTACTTCCATATCATTAGCACATGTCTAAAATTTCATAATTTATTCTAACACATGCTTTTTCCATTTTAAGCAATATTTTCTATGTGTACTTACTCACATGTTAATTTTCATGTTGTCTTTTGTTAATTTAGTTACTTTTATTGCCATAATAGGAACAATGAATGCTTCTCTAACACTTCAACAATGTGTGGCTTTATGGCTTCTGCTATTCATTTAAATAAAAAAATCTTAAAATAAGCCTTTAAATCTTTGTCACAGTTTGGTGACACTTCGTAAAATATAGATTGTGTATTGCATCTTTTCTTCTCTTTTTCATCATCATCATTATTATTATTATTATTATCATCATCATCATCATTTGTGAGTGAGTGAGTGTGTGTGTGTGTGTGTGTGTCACTGCGGATTGAACGCAGAAACATTCTATCTCTGAGCTACACTCCCAGCCCTATTTTTAATTTTTATTTTTTATTTTAAAACAGGGTCTCACTAAGTTGTAGAGGTCCTCACCAAGATTCTGATGATAGATGCAAACTTCTTGTCTCAGCCTCCTAAGTACTGGGATTACAAGCATGCACCACCATGCCCAGTTGGTATTGTGTCTTTTAAGTACTAAATATGTTGATTTTTTCATAATCAGTGTGGGATGGCCTGAGTGCTGTGGTTGCTGCCTGCTGAGATTCTTTGCATGAATGATCCTGGGTCAAAAATTACTATTTTTAATATCAGGATTGGTTTGGGAGGAGCCAGGCAATTCTATGGTCCTCTTGCAGCCAGTACCTTTCTTTTATTAAAAGTTTAAACAAAACCTAAAAAATGATTAAACAGCAAAACAGTTATGAGTTACAAATTAAATTTTAGGGAAAGGCAATCATAAGCTAGATTTAGGGAGCGGCAATCACAAGCTAAGTTTAGGGAAGAGCAAGGTAAACATTACAGGGAGAACAGGAAGTCATCGAAGTTCACCTCGTGGTCTCAGCTGGTCCTAGAAAGCTTGCCATTTTGAGGACAATCTCCACTCAGCAAGTACTGTGTACATGGCTAAGTTGGTCCAAAATGGTGACCTCATCAAGTGGGCTAAGGTGGATGCCAACATCTGTATACTCATCTTAAATGCCTTACAACTTTTGAGGCTTCTTAGTACTTTTTAGTAATTTCAGAAGGTATCATACATACTTTAAGAAAAATGTTATTGTTTAGGATAACAGGTATAAATTTCTTTTCTGAAAAGTCTTCACAATTTAGGGTTTTGTTTGTTTTGGCTAGTTTCTTACATGACTTCATGTCAATTTTCTACTTGCTTTCACTAGCAGTATGGCCCACAAAAATTAAGTATAAGACTGTTTTTTTTGTTTTTATTTTTAACTTGTGTTTAACACTATCATTCCACTATTAATCATGGTTTCTTTGCAGGGTTACTTTTTAGTTCCCTGTCCATTTTGTGTTAACTCATTTAGTTGAAAGTAGATAATAAAATTACTTACTCTTAAACTTGCATATTTTATGAAACACAGGTCAGAACATAGTTTAGACTCAGAGAACAGGTACTCATCTCTGTATATTTATCAAGTTTAATTTCTCTATTATTTTATAGTAAAAATGAATAGAAAAAGTAGAAGTTCTAAGTTACCATTAAATCATGTCACAAGGAAGGCTCCATTGTGTGCATTCTTCTTTGTAGACTATTGGCATTTATGGCAAATATAACAATAATAACTTTTTAAAAACATCTTTACTAAAACAACAATGAGAATTCTTTTGCTAGTTGAATCCTATGCATATATGTACACCTTATATTAGTCCAATTTGCATTACTACAACAAAATACCCGAGGCTAGGTAACTTTACAAAGAAAAAGGTTTTGTTTAGTTCTGGAAATTCAGGGGCCACCATCTGATGATTGGTTTTTTGCTGGAAAGGTCCACAGTTAGTGCAGGGATAGCATGGTAAAAGATAGAAATCATACATGGATATACATCAATAACCTCTGTTTCCTCTCTCTCTCTCTCTCTCTCTCTCTCTCTCTCTCTCTCTCTCTCTCTCTCTCTCAGAAAGCCAACATGATTAAATCATGGGAACTCCACACTGATGCCTTCCTCACTTGTCAGCAATCCTACCTGCATATGTAAGTTCTCCACCCTGTGGTCTTCAAGCTGGACACTGATTTTTATAGGTAAACTTGACTATTATCTTTGTTAAAAAAAATTAAATTTTGTAGTAGGCCATCAACTTGATTAAGGGCCCTGCACTAGAATCAACAGAACAAACCAACACAGAGCTTACTCATAGTAGATAAGCATTAGTTAGCTGTAGGAGGCAATGTAACCCATTAAGTTGTCTGTATACGTGTATTGGTTAGCTATAGAATGTCCTCTAAAGAGCCCATGTATTAATAATCAAAGTCGATGTAATTAGGCCATGAGGGTTGCAATTTCATAAATGTTAAAAAATTTACTGTGATGGGTTTACTGTGTGGTACCCTAGGCAGGTGGGGTGTGGCTAGCAAAGGTGGGTGACTGAAAGTTTGGCTTTAGGGACTGTGCTTTTGTCTTTGAATCCCCTTGCTTGCTCGCTCTCATGCTTCTGGCCTTCATGACATGAAGGCTGAGCTCTTGTTCTCTCTCATCTCTCTGCTTCCCACCATCATGACCTGAGTATGACATGGACTAAAACTCCTGAGATCTCAAAAAACTTTGGGCAAATAAATCTTCCTTTCTCTAAGTCCTGTGGTCAGTTTTTTGTATTATAGCAATGAGAACATTGACTGAGACAGAAATTGGTACCAGAGAAGTGGTGTCACTGCTACCTGTAAAACTGACCATTTCTTTTGTGAATCTTTGGAACTGGTTTGTGGGAGGAAATCTGAAGGGCCAGAATGTAGATATACAGGCCAATGGCAGTGACTTTGCTCAGGAGATTTTATTGGGCCAAGAGGAATCCATGGGAAAATGAAGTAAAGGTCACACATATTACATTCTGGCAAGAACTTATTAGCATTTTACCAGTGTTCTGAAACTTTGTGTGAGGCCAAATTTAAAGATGAAGGACTGATTAAACTGGCAGGGGAAATCTTGAAACAGCAAAGTATCCAAACTGCATTACAGATACTGACATCTGTATTCAGCCAATTATACAGTGAATTCTGGAAGCAGGTGGGCCCTTGGAGTGTTGCCTGATGGACTGTGCTTGTGTCTTTAATCCCCTTCCTTGCTTGCTCTTTTACTTCTGACCTGTATGCTGTGAGAGCAGAGCCCTTGCTCTCTCTTGTCGCTCTGCTTCCCACTGCCATTGCCTGAACTCTGCAGATGTAAGTCAGCCTAACATGGACTGAAACTCTGAAATCTCCAAAAAAGGTGAGCAAAGAAATCTTCCTTCCTCTAAATTGTGTGATCAGTTGTTTTGGATCATAGCAGTGATAATGTTCACTGAGACAATACTTTACTTCTGTTTCCATTACATACTCAGATCATGTTGGAAGTTCTCTGAAACTCTCCAGGCTTTGGAAGCTTCCTTATTTAAGACTCATTTTTTGTTTTGTTTTTCATTGCTCAAATAATTCTACCAAATTTAATTGGCCTAAGGATTTTCCTTTTAACAAATTTGGTAAGTTGGCAAGATCTGAAGCAGAGCTCCAGTGACCTGCGGAATGTGGAGTAACCACAGGTAGGTGCCCACAGACTCCATGGTGCTCACTATTTTCTTTCTACATCTGAAGGTCAGAGGTCAGTTCTTGCCCTGATCCCAAGCTTCAATAAATTGCATTTTGAGGTGCCTGAGTTTGAGTATTTGTGGTCTGGACTGGGTCTGAAAGTCATGAAAGAAATAGCACTGACGCCTGTAGGAGAGCCTCAGGTGTCTGAGTAGAAAGAAAAAAAAACTGAACTGGATTCAGGAGATGCTGAGATTACTAAAAGATAAGAAATCATGACTAAATCTGGATCCAGGGAATCTGCATCTCCACCTTCTGAATCTCTCTCCAGCACTTAACTTTGGGGTTCACACCAAGTATCTCGTTGTTATAGGAGAACAGATGACCTATTGGAGGTGTGGTGTTTGCCTAAATCAGATGAAAACTGGACTGGGGTCCAGGGTTGGAACTCTGCCACTGACTTCAACCAACTTAATGTATAAGAATTCCAAGAACCTGTACCTCTTATAGAAAAATGGGTGCACTTTACCAAAAACAATTGATATCTACAATGTCCACAATGAGGAAGTTTTAATTTGAGTCAAATACATTATTTGTGAAGTACATTAGAAAATTAAGGATTAAAGCCGGGCATGGTGGTGCACGCTTGTAATCCCAGCATTTGGGAGGCTGAGACCAGAGGATACGGGTTTGCGGCCAGCCTCAGCTACCTAGTGAGGCACTCCACAACTTGTGAGACCTTGTTTCAAAATAAAGAATAAAAAATAGGACTGGGGGTGTAGCTTGGAGGTAGAATGCCCCTGAGTTCAATCCTCAGTACTGCAAAAAAATTAAAAAATAAAAATAAAAATTAAGGATTGAAAACTCCATGGAAGCAATGGGATGTAGCTTTAAACATGCACATATGAGCTTTTAAAACACTGAGCAATGGGAAAAATAACTCCTTATAGAAATTGAGACTGAGACTATGGGGTCTGATACTCAGCCATCTTTATGCCTTGGTTAAAATCTTAAGCTCAGAACAATAGTGTAAGGAATCTTAGCATGGAATTGCTTTGTCAGCCCCAGTGGTCTCACACTGAATCCAATAACTTAAAACACAGCATTGGGTGTCAAGGTGCTTAGTTTTTCTTATGTTTAGTGAAGGAAACTTACACCTGTGAAAGAAGTCTCCATTTATGGAGATATCTCTCTGCACACTAAAGACTTGAATCATTAGAGGTACTGTATTGGAGAAGGCAAAAATATTTGAGTATATATAACAGATCTATGTCCATTTTTTCTTAACGGAACTCCTGCATATGCTTTCCTTTCTCTTGGAACAGGTAGTGTGTAGATCTGAGATTGGATTACAGTGAGAAATCTAGTTAGCAGTACTTGCTAGGGCAATAACCAGGAATGCCAATAAAGAAAAAGGGAAGGATTCTTGATGTAACCCCTTTTCTGAAATGAGTAAAGTGGTGATGGGGTGAATAAAATGGCCTCAGAGTGGATGGTTTAGGGAAAGATAAATGAGGCCTCTGAAGTGGTCAGTCTGGATATCTCCTCTACCATGATAAGAGGTAATCTTCAGAGGATTGGTAAATGTTTAAGTAAATGAAGAGAAAATTAGAAATCCTTGCACTGAGTTGTTTAAGTGTTTTCAGCCTAATATACCTAAGCAAAATATTTTGGAGTTGAAGTTATATTTCTTTTTTTATTTTAGTTTTTTAATTGAAGCCTTGAAATCACACATCTTTGTTAGGTACAAGCTGATAAAGGCATACATGCACACATTTCTCATTTAAGCCTTCCCCAATTCGCACCCCACTCCCTTGCCCTCCCTCCTTCTCCGGTTCATTCAGTGATTGATTTTGCTTTGTTTGTGAAAGTACATCATGTGCATTAGGTGTACCCCACTCCCCCATCACCTTCAGTTACGTCAACTTCCTTGTTCACCTAAGGTTTCTCCTTTTTCATCTGGAGACCCTCTTATGCCCCATTTTCTCCCTAGCTTCTGCATATTAGGAAGAGTATATTATTTTTTACTTTTTTGTGAATGACTAATCTCACCTAACATAATGTTTTCCAGTTCCATCCATTTCCCTGCAAATGACATGATTTTGTTCTTATTTATGGCTGAGTAAAATTCCATTGTGTACATATCCCATAGTTTTGTAATCCGTTCATCTGTTGATGGACATCTTGGCTAGTTCCATAGTTTGGAAATTGCAAATTGTGCAACTATAAACGTAGATATACATGCATCGGTCTGATAGTTTGGTTTCCATTCTTTTGTGTTGATACCCAGAAGTGATGTTGCTGGATCATATGGTAGGTTCCTTCCTATTTGTCTGAGGATCCTCCATACTGTTTTCCAAAGTGGTTGCACTAACTTACAATCCCACCAACAATGTATTTGGGTTCCCATTTTCCACACTTGTAAGTTACTTGTAAGTTCTTCTTTGTAGTTAATCTGGTTATTCTTCTCTAGTGCTGGTTTGGAAGACATAAATTCTTTCAGTTTCTGTTTGTCATAGAAGGTTTTTATTTCCCTGTCAATTTTGAGAGAGAGTTTTGCTTAGAAGAATTTTGGCTGCAAGTTATTTTCTTTCAGAGTTTGGAATATGTTACTCCAACCCCTCCTGGCTTTCATGACTTGGTTTGGGAGGTCTGGAGTGATTCTAATTGGTTTTCCTCTAAATGTCACTTGGCCTTTTACTTTTGTTGCCTGGGTGGTGAACCTCTTCTTTGGTCTTGTCTAGAGGGAGTTCTGTATGTTTCCTGTGCCTGTGTGTTAACTTCTCTTTCTATGTTTGGAAAATTCTCTGATGTTACTTCTTTGAGAAGATTGTTT
The DNA here is from genome assembly GCA_004027655.1 of Graphiurus murinus. Taxonomy (NCBI): domain Eukaryota; kingdom Metazoa; phylum Chordata; class Mammalia; order Rodentia; family Gliridae; genus Graphiurus; species Graphiurus murinus. Next base: position 44,475 of record PVLC010007800.1, on the reverse strand, counting down.
ATTCCATTGTTTTCAACTTCTAATCCCTCTTCTATGCCTATTATTCTTAGGTTAGCTCTTTTAAAATTGGCCCCGATCTCATTGATGTCCAATTCATACTGTCGAATTTTTTTCTAGATTATGTATAATGGATTCATTTTTGGAATGGTCATCTTCTATGAGTGATACTCTATTTTCCATTTGGTCTAATCTACTGTTTATAGTTTGTATTGATGCTTTCACTTCAATTATTGCATCTTTCACTTCCTTCAATGTTTCTCTTTGGTTCCTGTTCAGGGTGTCAGAGTCTTTTTTTATTTGTTCCTTTATTTCTTTTCAACTCTCCTTGCATTCTTTCTAGAAACCTTGTATCGTTTCTAGTATTAAAGATCTGAATTGTTCATCTGGTAATCTCTGCCATTCATGGTTGGTGAGTTCTGTTATTGTGGTGGCTTGTTGTTTTTATTTTTCATTTTTTGTTTTTTGCTATTTTCCTTCCCATGGTTTTCCTGTTCTTAAATTTATATCTTTGCTGCTCTTGTAAACTTTCTCTCAATTTATAGGCTTCTTATTTTTATTTTATCTCTGTGAATGGTATCTTGTACTGAGTTGCAATTACTCTAGGACCTCTTCCGCTCACTCTGCTGGTGCCTTTGGTGGGTTTAAGGTGTTGACTTCCAGGGTCTGTTTGTTGCTTCTGTTATGGAGATTTGTCTCAGAGGTGTGAGTAGGACAGTTTGTGGTTTCTATGTTTTTAGGCCTTGATGTGGGATGTGTTGAGCTATTCCTTCTATCAGCAGAGGTGAGTTTATCCTTAGGGTTTGGCAGTCCTTTCTAGTGGTTCATCTCTCTAGTCCAATCTCTGCAGTGGGGATTTAGTGGTGTCCGCTGGTATATACAGGGACAGGTTGTGTTCACTGGTGAAGGTTGGGTGAGAAGTCACAGTGATGAATTCAAGAATAGGGTAAAGTAGAGGGTATGGTCCAGTGGAATAAAGGTTGAGTGTGTTGAGGTGATATATGGTAAAGATTAGATATAGTGGATTTGTCGGGGGATTCTGGTAGTCAGTGTAGAGTATTTAGGTGTGATGGTATGAATGGTCTTGATATGAGACAGGGAAAAAAGGAAAAAGGAAAGAGAAAAAAGTGTTGAGGAGACAAATATAGATTGGAAAGAGGGAGGGAAGCTTGTAAAAGGGGTGAGGAAGAGAGTCAATAAACAGCAAAAAATTAAAAAAGCAACCAATCATCCAAATAAACATAAATAAAACAGAGCAATACAAAACAAAAAGAGTAAAAACAAAACAAAACAAAAAAAACCCTGCAAGTTTGTAAGTATAGAGCTGAGTTGGCCTCTGCAGTCCTTTTGGATCTGTGGATATTTTCAGCTTTTAAATATCTGCTCACTCTATTAGGTTTTTTTCGAGCATGTCTCGGGTATTCTTATTTGCTCTCTCTCTCTGTCAGTGCAGGCAGGGAGATCCACTGATGCCTCTCCCCCTGCAAGCTTGTGTCTCTGAGCTCTCCACAGGGTCTGTCTGCATCTCCCTCTGTCTTTGCTGGTGGTAGTAGTGCAGTCTAAATACCAGGCATTTTCCAGGGTGCTTGTCTCTATGCCCTGTGTGCACCGGATCCCTCCTGCACTTTTGCTCCTATCCAATCACTAGAAGAGCAGGTGACTGAGTCTGTCCTTTGCACAGGGGCCCATGCACCCCGCGAGAGCACAGTTTAACTTACAGATCCATGCAGCTCTGGCTCTGGTGGGAGGGGTGAGCTCGGGTGTCCTCGCCGTAGGCTTAAGCTGGTTGTTCCAGGTGTTCCTGATCACTGTTGATCCTGCGAGGATATGCCGCCTGATTGGGTGTGGAGTTCTATAGTAGCTTACTCCACATCTGGTCACTGGGTATGCAGGAGGTCACTTGAGGTCTGGGGGGCTGGCTCAATGGTGGCTGCAGCTCCGCAGCGTGGGCCACTACCAAGCGCATTGGCTCCTTTGCTCTCCCTGGTCTGCTTTCTAGGTTCTGTTCAGCTGTGCTTCAATTTTTGCTACTTTGTTCACTTTTTTGCTGCTTTGCTTTTTTTCCCTTCCATCAGGAAGCTGCTTTTGCAGCAGTTTAGATTCAAGCTCTTCAGTGGAATTGATTGCTGCTCTGGCTCTGAAGGGAGAGGTGAGCTGGGGTGGCTCCGCTGTGGGCATAAGCTCATCATCCCAGACATTCTGATCACTGTCGATCATACAGGGATTTGCCACCTGATTAGGATGTGGAGTTCTGGAGTTGCTTGCTCTACTTCTGTTCACTGGGTATGCAGAGGGTCATTAGCTTTCTCAGTGTTAGTAGACCCCGCATCTGGTGGCTGGCTCAATGGCGGCTGCCACTCTGTGGCATGCACCACTGCCAGGTGGATGGGCTCCCTTGCTCTCCCTGGTCAGCTTTCTGGGTTCTGTTCAGCTGCGCTTCAATTTCTTTTGCTTTGTTCACTTTTTTGTTGCTTTTTTTCTTCTGTCAAGAAGCTGCTTTTATGGCAGATTTTATTCAAGCTCACAGTGCCTGAGGAGAGGTGTTTCACTCAGATGTCATCTTGGGCTTCTCCTGAAGTCGTATTTCTTGAGTTCCTACAGTGGCTAACATTGTTTAATGATGGATTTAGTCTTAATTATTAAAAACATTGATTAAGTGAATGTAAATGTGATGAAAGTTTGAAATGACTTGTCATGATTTCATATTTTTTTTCCAGTAACTTGAAATCTATTGGCTTAGGTAACCATAATCCAATAATATCTAGATAGATATTTACAAAATGCCTGAGTCATTTTTAAGTTAAAATACTGAAACATGTTCCTTTGTTCCTTAACCATTCTGATTCTATTTCTTGGTGGAAGAAAGTCATGGAAACTCATGGAAAGAACTCTGGGAAATACAGGTTGCTGATAACTCTGAGGCCACACCACTGGCCTGTATAAGAATTTCAAACACCTCTATGAAGAAGTTTATTTGTTCATATGACTACTAGTCCAACATCAGGCAGAACAGGAATTGAATAAATACAAAGGAAATGCTTTGGCAGACTTTTATGCTGGGTTTGCCAATGCCCAAATTGTTCAGATGTGCAATATGAAAGAATTTCTTGGGGTTGACCCAAGTTAAATTTTCTATGGTTGCTTGTTTAATCAGAAGTGTTATGTACCTGAGTTAGAGAAATAAAACTAGTATTTGAAAGGAAGTAAATACAACATTAAGCATGAACTCCTGGAGGGCCTGGATAGATACTTGGTCTGTCCTGAGTTTGTAAAACTTCCATTTTTTAAAGTTTTGCATTCTATAGTTCATCATGGAATAGTAAAATAATACAAATTTTGGGAAAATATTAGTGTGGTGACTGTTCTAAAATTGCTAAGATGGTTTAAGACCAGTATTTGGTTGATCAAGTTCATAATACCTGAAAGATAATCAAAACTTCAGGTGATACATTTCTGCTATCTGATAGAGCATTTGAACATTTACAAAGAGATCTCATTTGATTACTACCTTCAGTCGGTATGAATATGTTCTCAGAATAATTTATGTTCTCTGATTGTTTACAAGCATTCCATGCCAGAAGGCCAATGCAACAGCAGCACTTAAAATGTTATTGGAAAGGTGTTTTCTTTATGGGGCATCTCTGCAGAGATCTATAGTGACAAAGAAATCTGTTTTATTGGGTAAATTATGAAACAGTTAAACAAGATGTTACAAACACAGTTACATTGCCAGTTTCTGTCATCCTTGAATAGTTGAAGGAATAAATGGTAGTTTTGAATTGAAATTGACAAAATCAACTGTATTGCCTGGGCCAAAGCTATATAACTAGTTTTAATAGACAATAGAGTTACTAGAAGACCTATTTCCTTAATAATAGAAATCTACATGTCTCCTATTCTACTAAATTCTGATATGGCTAAATTCTGCAGGACATTAATGTACTGTGCCAAGGCATATTCTGACCAGGTAAAGAAAACTCTTTATGATGCATTAGCTGATGAAAATCAAACCTTTCATGATCTAAACCCTACATTTTGAGTCTTCTGGAAATGAAATAAAAGGGAGCTCTTGAACCCCAGGAGAAAGTATTATGTCAAGTTCTTCTTCCCACCTACCTTGCAATAAAACTTTGGAGCCTCAAATCTTAGGTTCATATCTCATAATGCAAGGGAGCCACTCTGGGCTCCTGTAACTGTATACCCATTGAAGACTTTCAGGTAAAACTGATCAGGGACGATTCCCTAGAAACAGGCATCTTAGATATGAACAGATTTTCCACAAATGTTGGAACTAGACTTTGATTGTAATGAGACTCTCACCCCTCTGGATTTTTCCTTGCTTATGCCTGTTCCTTTCACTCGACAGGACAATGCCATACCCAGACTTTCGGACCCAACTTGCTCTTGCTTTCTGTTTTAATTTAACCTAGTTATGGGATACAAGATTACTCACCAGCTGAGCAGAAAGAAGTCCATGTGGTTGCTAATATTTTTTGTTGCATGTGGATAAATATATTGGGTGTTGTAGAGAATAAGTTATAAGAGAATTAATAACTAGGCTACTTGGTTAAAATGGATAGACTCCTCATCTGGCTCGTTCTTTCATCATTTGATTTTGTTTGATGATAGAGTTGCTGGTTGAGAACATGCTCCAAACTCTCAGTATGATACTCTTAATAGTCCCAGCAGTAGTTTCACTGGTGCACTGAATTCTCTCAAAAAATCTTAAGTGTCTATGAGTAGCCATCTTCTTAATGCTTAAGTGGTCTCTCTTTGGCTGGAATGATAATAACTTCCCTGGGTTCATGAGGATGCTGTGTACTCTATGAAGGACACATTGAGACAGAAATCTGGGATGAGGAAGACTGAGAGTAGCACTGAGATTTGGGCACAGTCTCCTGTAGGTGAGTCTAATTGCCTAATAAAAATGTTTAGGAGGCCTTGTCTCAGATTAGGCTCCTGTACTAGGTCTAACATGCCAAACCAATGGAGTTTAATCACAGTAGATGGACATTAGCTAACTACAGGAGGCACTGTAACTAATTAAGACATAACCAATTAAGTGATTTCTATACCTCACTTCATTTTTCTATAAATGCTCTCAGATCACATTGTTGGAAGGAGTTCTTTGAACATATTCTAGTTTGGGGAGATTCCTGATTTGTGAATCAGTTTGATTTTCTTTTGTTCAGATAAACTCTACAAAACTCAGTTGGTCTACAGATTTTTCCTTTTGACAGTATTGTGGAAAATTGAAAACTCCCAAAAGTTTTAGTTTCTTTTAAATGCTACCTTTCTCCAGTTATGTGCTTTCAAGTTCCTAATTCATTGCCCTAGTCAGTGTCTTATATCCACCTGATCTGTCAATGAATGCAAGTTTTAAATGCATTATTAGTATCTTGTTATAATTAGTGGGGTTATAAAAATCCTTCTATGAAATCTTGAGATTTTTTTATCTCCCAGCATACACAGAGATTACCTGCACATTAATTTATTTGTACAATCTCTCATGATATGAGATGCATCTATCAGTTTGCCACACACTTTGGAATTCCTTCCCTCCTGTTATGGTGTGGACTGCCTGAGCCACTTGTTCTTTTTTATTTTTAGAGATTTCCTAGTATTTCTAGAACCACTGGGATTACTAGAAATTTTCTGTCTGACCATCTCTACTTGACAATAAAGAAATAGATATAAACAGATATGTACTTAATAGAAAAACAAAATAATTTAATGAACAGATATGTACTTAATAGAAAAATAAGATATTTGGATGTATCAATATCCAACTGAAGTTCATTAAATATGTGCTGATTTATTTCCTTCAGTGTTACTGAAACCAGCTCCTGTACTTTCACTTTCCTGTCTTTGGAAATCATTATGAATCCATAAGTTTTTCATAGACAGAAATTTGACTCTTTACAGTTAATGATAACTTTTTCCTAATGTTGTTCAAACATGCACAGCTTGGCTGGTGGGACAGCTCTCAGCTGCCTCTTCATCCTTTCAGCACTACCTCAGACATTTTTTTTAAAGTATTTTTGCTTACTTCCACCATCTAATATTCCAGAATCCTTTCAGTTCTTTCCTATCCTCAAAGAACTAGCTAGCTATCCTCAAAATAGCGTAGGTTCCTTCACTCAAAAGTAATGTCAAATTAGGACATGTCTCCTGCAGTTTCACATGAGTATGGCTGTTGGTCAAAGGAATAGGCCATTTTGATGAGGGCCAGAAACACCATCGCCCCCATGTTCTAGTTCACAAGACATTTCCAAATTATCTTTAGCATTGAAACATTTTGAAAGACCTTGTCCCAATATTGAAATTATAATTTGCTACATATTCAGATTTTTTTACTGGTGCATTGTAATCATACATGTTTGTTAGGTACAAGCTGGTAGAGGCATATATGGACACCATGTTTAGATTTTTAACTCCCAATCTATGAAATCATGTTTGAGCTACATGAAAATTTTCTGTTACATCAATAAGAAAAATTACCATTGTTTCTTTGTCAATAAAAATGTTCTAAGTGCAACACATAAAATTCCTAGAAGGCTTCAATCTGTTAATGATATGATGCATGTACTTGTTTCAAAGCACCAAACTCATATGCCATACTAAGCAGTTCCTTGAGTAATAATCCTGCTATTTGGACAAACGCTAGGTCATAGCTATAGCCCACATCTCAACAAGCAACTGTACAGTGACACAAAACCAAAGTTAACAGAAGAATCACAACGAACAAGAATCTTCCCATAGTCAAATTCAAAGCATATTTGGTTGTTGGCATTTTTCTAAAAAAAGGATGGTATCTGAGCAGTTTTGCTTCCTTTCAACACTCTTGCATGTAGCATTACAAAGCTCAGACTCTGGAAAATAATTTCCAGCAGCTAGACTGAATTACCAAGGAGTCGGCCAAGACTCTCTGGCATTTGGGATTTGGCAGAATGTTGCGAAATAAGTTTTCTGAGACAATTCTGGTTTTGCTACAAACCCAAATGTCTGAAAAGTAATTCCAAATGTTCCAGACCACAGGTTTCCCTCTACATCTCTTGATTATATTATTTTTTAATCTGCCTGGGTTAAACAGCAAATCGCAGCAGCTTGGGAAGGGTTCTAAACTGTGCTCTCTCACTCTGTTTAAATGGACTCTCGTATCCTCTTAAAACTAACATGCTATTTAAATTAATATTTTTAGCTGGAAATACTGGTACACTCCTGTAATCCCAGTTCTTGAGAAGTCAAGACAGATTGCAGGTTTGAAGCCAGCTTTAGTAACTTAGTGAGGCCCTCAGCAATTTAGTGAGACCCAGTTTCAAAATAAAAACTAAAATAGGACTGAGGGTATGTAGAGCTTAGAGGTTCAATCCCCAGTGCCATACAGATTAAATGTAATCAATATTTTTACAGTAAACATACCAAATACGGGTCATTTTTCAAATCTTTAATTTCCTGTAGAGTAGATCTTCCTTTCTTCTAACACAGCCATCTTGGTTTGGGGTATACACATGCCATTTCTCCCTCTCCTCAGTCATTGAAGCAGGGGATCTGTTTATTTCTAAACTTTGAAATAACAACTATACACATGGTAAAATACTATTTATAGTAGAGAAAATTGTTATATAAAAGGGTTTTCCCTTCTCCTCCATATCCCATCATACACTTACAAGATTCAAAACACTCAAAACAAGCACTGAAGGTCCAAAATGCTCTGTAAAGACCTTTTGTATTAGCAGGATTTAAAGAAGGGTGCAATGAGGTCGTGTGTGGGGCTTTTGAGGAGTGGGTCTTGCAGGTGCCCTGAGAGGTGAATCATTCTGGAGCTAGAAGAATGGGCCTTGGAGATGGCACGCAGCATTGACAGTAAGCGCAGCACAGCAAGGAGGCTTCAGGAAGCTGGTGGCATTGGAGTGGATAATTGTGCAGGAAAGAGGAGGGGGTGGGTGCAAGAACACGAGGCAAACTGTGGAGAGCTGGGAAGGGCATGCGAGATTTGTTTCTTTTCACCCCTCCTTATGAGAGAAGCATGACAGATAAGGAAACTGAGGCAGAGAATCAGTAGTTTGTCTGGCATCCTCCACTTCAGTTTTCACTCTCCGTTTCCCCAAGATAATTCTGAAAAGGTGTTATCTCACCCAGCTTTAAAAACCCACATGAAAATTTGATTTTCATTTTGATTCTAAGTTCATTTTCAATAGGAGGTAGAAAATAAACATTTTATGGAATGAGGTATATATAATGCAATTTGTTATTTCATAATAGAAATTGACAAAATAGGTTTAAACCAAATGGTGTCACTAGGAAGCACACTGATGTGAAAAAAAGCCACATAGAATTTTAATTTATGAATTTAGCCTAACGTGTTTTGGAAGCTTTTGGTATTCCTGGGCAACTACGTAATTTAGGCTACAGTTGGAAATTGGCTTTTGTAAGAGAAATGATCATTTTTTAAGAATGAGATCCAAACAATAAGACTGATGCTACACTTAGTGAAGTTCAGAGAAGTTAGAGATATGGTCTTCCTTTCTAATCATACCAAAAAAAAAGGGTAAAAAGAAAATGACACAGCCAGGCGTGGTGGTACACGCTTGTAATCCTAGCATTCGGGAGGCTGAGACCGGAGGATCCGGGTTAGCGGCCAGCCTCAGCTACCTAGTGAGGCCCTCCGCAACTTAGTGAGACCCGGTTTCAAAATAAAGAATAAAAAATAGGGCTGGGGGTATAGCTCGGAGGTAGAATGCCCCTGAGTTTAATCCCCAGTACCGCAAAAAAAAAAAAAATGGCACTTCTTTAAAAAATACAATTTCAACATTCTAATGGAATTAACATGTCAAAAAAGTATAAAAACTATCAAAACAAATGAAAAGTAAACTCAAATAGTTTAATGTAGTGAAATGATCAGTACTTTTGGTCTAAATAACTTGCAATATTCAGTGTAACATTTAAACAGGTTGCTTTGACATCACATACACCTAACACCTCAGTACTGTTGACTGGAATGGCCAAGGGTCCAGGATAGTTAATCAGACCGAGGTGCATTGTTTACCCATTGGACACTTAACTTCCCATCAACAGGGCAGAATTATATGACTGCACTTTATTTATTTTCACTCTCTGTTTGCTTAGATTTTTTATGGTAGTACTGGAGATATTGAACCTGGGGGCATTCTTAATTTTTTATTTTGAAACAAGGTCTCACTCAGTTGCTGATGGTCTTACTAAGTTGCTGAGGCTCTCCTCAAATCTGGGATGCTCCTGTTTCAGCCTCCCAGGTACTGGAATCACAAAGTGTGTGCCACCACACCGGACCTGCTTACATCATCTTTATTCCAAAAGGTAAAAGATGCATGAAGATGCTTCCATTGCTATAATCTATTCATTGTCAATTCTAAAATTATTTAGTATTTCTAGATGTCTCAAGAGACCACTGTTTGCCTATCTATCTGTCACTTTCCTATTTGTTTAGGGTGGTAACATGAGCAACTAGATATACCCTGGTCTCTTTGCAAGCAAATTGGGCACTGTCAGAGAATACCATTCAGGTTGAAAAGACATAATCACAAGTCACTGGGTTGGGGTGGGGGGATTGCTCTTGTGAAGCTTCTCAGCAGGAAGAGAAGAGCTGGAAGAAGCCACCTTTCCCCTTTCTCTCTGCTTGAAACTGATCACATCAGGACACCAGTATTTTTTTCCAGAACAAGAGATTGTAGTTTTCACCCTAAAAATGATAAAACCAAGAACTATGGAGGAGTTGGGATTCAATGACATCACTGAACCACCACACATGTCTCAGGATACCCCACTTGAGGTTTATACTTTGTGAGAGGAAAATAACCTCTTCTTTAGTTAAGCCAAACTCAAGTCCAAACAGCTGCATGGACTCATCACTACATTCAGCAACTTAAAAGAGGAAAGTTGAAAACTAAAAGCATGACCTTAAAGCCTTTCCACTTCTCCATATGACATGGTATTATATCACAAACCTGTGTCTAAGAAGCAAAGCAACAGAAATGAGCTGGGAAATGAGCATCCTTTCTAGGGCACGCCTTCAGGGACCTGGCTTCCTTCCATGAAGCCCCTCCTCCTGAAGGTTCCACTGACTCCCAACAGCACCACAGGCTGGGAACCCAGCCGTATGGACCTCTGGAGAGATTCAAAATCCTAACTATAACAACAACAAAAAAACATACAAAAGAAATACAATTAACAAAATTGAAAAATATAAGAAATCAAATGTGATGTAGCTTTACTCAAAATTTGATGTGGTTACCACCAAGTGCAATGGTAGTCAATGGCTACTATCACTGTTTCTATTTTCTTAAAATCATAAGAAGGAGAATGATTCTTTATATTAGACAATAAATAATTAAGGTTTTTTTAATTTTCAAGATATGCATGGCCATAAAAAAGAACGATCTCTTCTTTGGCTAAAAAATGAAATTATCTGCCAAAATTCTAGAGGTGAATGCCAAGAACTAGATGAGTCAAAAAAATGGCTGGCAAAAACAAATGTTCAAGTTCTGAAATTAATCACATTCTTTGAAAAATGTTTATGATATCCTTACTGTTGTGATCCCTGGGAGCATGACTGTATGATTATAAAGCCAAGAGCCATGCAGATAGTTGAAACAAAAAGGTAGACTCTGGAAGTGGCGGGGCATAATCATCTCCATATTTCAGCCTGGATTAATAGTGATTCCTTTTGCTCACATGGGATATCTCCCTCTCCAGGGTCACTAAAGTATACAAACAGGCTCATTGTTTATTGTTTAATTGACAAGAAAGCACATCCCCAGGAGACAGAAACCAACCAAAATTCTCTGATGTGAATGAACAATTAGAAAGGTGCCCTTGGATTACAATGAAAGTATCGCTTACTAATCTCTGCCACGTAGTCTCCTCTGCCATTTTCCTGGGTCTGTGCATTAATATGATAATGTCTCAGAGTTCTTTTGACCATTGAATTCATCCTTTGTTTAAATACCTTCTCATGCTTATATCCAATATTCTACTAGAATTAAAGGAGAGAAACAAAATGGATGATAGAGAGCTAGGAAGGGGAGTGGGGGATCTTCGCAGGTCACTTCTACAAAATCTCGGAAATAGTGTTTTACTTGGTCTTTGTAGGTGAGTAACTGAAATCTACTTCCCAAGGAAAATTAGATTCTATCTTGCCTTCATTCCTCACCTTTGGAGTCATAATGAAATAGTAGCTGAAGATGCATTCATACAAATTCCTAGTGCCCATTAGACTTAAAGCATTGAGGTGAGTGTGTCCTGTTCATAGTGAGTTCCCATCATTGATGGATTTTTGCTTATAGATGAGTTACATCTCTTCTTAAATATTACCAAGTAGGTTCAACAAGTATTTTCTAATTAAACGTGATTTGTGTTTTGATTGAGGCAAAGTATGCACCCTGATGTCACACAAAGCAATGTCTTCAAGCAATGGCACGTGTTGAGATTACAAACCAGCCTGCATTTGGACTTCCTGGCTTGTCATTCAAAACATTAGCCCATGGAGCTGGGTGTGGTGGTGCATGACTGTAATCCCAGTACTTTGGAGGCTGAGACAGGAGGTTTGAGGATGGCCTCAGCAACATAGTGAGATCCTGTATCCAAACAAAAATAAAGAAGGGCTGGGGGTGTATCTCAGAGGTAGAATGCCCTTGAAGAATGAACCACAAGAAAAAAAGAAAGACCCATGGAATGTACATTAGTCTTTCTTCAGTGAATACTGATGTGGAAAGCCATTGGAAATTCCTATGTTTAGAACTCTATCGTCAAATAGCTTAGAATATAACCACAAATCTTCTAATTTATAAGATTCACTGAAATTTATGCAGCTCTTTGGAAATTAGCCCTCCCCTCACTATTTGCTATTTCTCTGTGAGAAATAGTGGTTAATTATAATAAGCCTAAATAATTCTGCATTAAAAACCTGCTAGTAATCCTAGCATTTTCTACTTTCTCAAAGTGACAGGGGATAGGATTACTTAAAATAATAATAATTAGATTTAATCGGAAAAGTGAATGCAGGTCTATTGTAATATATTGTTTTACTTTCATTATTTTGGACAGGGAATAATTAAATTCTGCCTTTTACTACTTAAGAAATGTGCTAGTTAGCTTTCTATTACCAAAAATCCCTCCGATAAATCAGTTTATACATAGGGAAGGGTTTTTTTGGGCTCATGTTTACAGATGTGTCAGTGCATGGTTGCTTAGCTTTAAGTCTGTGGCAGCAGCGTGCATCACAGTGGAAGCCCATGGCAGGAGAGGCCGATTTACCTCCTGTTGTCCAGGAAGCAAGGAGACAGGAATGAGCTGGGATCCCAATACCCCTTTCAAGGATAGGACCCCAAAGACATGGGGTCCTCCTCCTAAAGGTTCCACTTACTTCCAATAGTGCCACGGGCTGGGGACAAAGCCATAGGAACCTTTGTGGACATTCGAGACCCTAACTCTAAGAACCAAATGGAATAAATGACTCAGGAATTTAAGAGAATCGCTCCTTATTAAATGTTTCTAATATACATCATGAGTGTCTTGATGACAGCAATTCTGAGAAATGCATATTAGTTGATTCTGTCCTTATGCTAACATCATAGAGAGCATTTATACAAGCTAAGATGGCGGCAACACCACTGGGCATTATAATCCTGTGGAACCACCATCGTCTGTGGCTCATCAATGGCCATGGCGTCGTTGGTGGAAATATTCTGCTGCATCTGACTGTATTTAACATATCACACAGTGATGTGGCCAGCCTACAGGGAATAATTTTACCTTTTCTCAAACTCTAGATGCAATATAAACTGCTTCAGCCTGCCAGGAGGCACAGCTCCAACTCTGAAAGCGTCCACCTGTAATTAAGGGTTAAGCAGACTGGGAACGCCAAGTGAACAATGTCACATTTTGCTCACCAATTGATTGAAAGCATGCCTTTCGCTCCCCTTTTTGTCAGCTTGTGAATACTTTTGCATGCATTTAATCTGTATTGATTTCCTTTAGCTCCTTAAAAAGACAACACCAACACAATTCAGATAGTCCTCTTATTTTTGAATAGGAACCTTCAAAAGATTCTTTAGGAACCTTTCACATGTAGAGAGATGGACGCACCTTGGCCTGGGGTAGCCAGCAGGTGAGAAGTCAGCCAGGGTCAGAACTCAGCAACCCAAGTCTAACGTGTGTGTTCCCACTCCACTGCTAAGAGAGGTGCTTAGGAATTCTAAGCACCACCACTGTGGATGGTATACAGTGTTCTAAAAAACTCCCATTCTCTGTTTAAAGTTCCACTAAGCATACCATTGCTTGTCAGCTGTTGAGGCATACATAACTAAATAAAATGACCCATGATAGTTTGTGAAAGAAGACAATGTATTTTAAAGAACTAGAAGCTCTATCAATTACTATGGCTTCTAAATACTCAGCCTTCAGCCTACAGAGAATGGTTTAGAATTGATTTTAAGTCTCAATAACTAAGAACGAGCATGCAAAGGAGACAGAAGGAAACCAAAATGTGAGTAACTATTAATCATATCATAAGCAGGATGGACGAGCAGGGAAAGAAAGTAATGTTTTTCCTAGAGGTATATTTCAAGAAGGAAATTTTTTTAAGTGGGAGAAGATCAATTAGTAATCAAGTCATCTATAGAGGCTAATAGATAAAATGTATGAAGACTCATAAATCTTGGGATAAGTGGAACTGAATTACTACCAACACTATCTCATCTAAGTAAAGAGGCTGATACATTTACATGTGTTTCAATTCTCAAAACACATAGAATACAGTCATATACCGTAAACAATATTTTGGTCAACAGTGGACTGCATGTGTCACAGTGGTCTCATAACACCCATATATAACACAGTAACATCACAGTCATCTTAGTTCCTGCAAATATCAAATATACTGTATGATGTTTGTGCAACAATAGGAATCATCTAATGATGCCTTTCTCAGCCACGTACCTGTCGTTAACTGATTGACCCGTGACTATAATTATTAGTGTCAACTCAGTTTTCTACTTATATTAACATAATGTTCTCCAGGTCAAATGACTTTTTTTTTTTTTTTGCAGTACCAGAACCCAAGAACCCAGGGGCATTCTACCTCCAAGCTACATCGCCAGTCCTAATTTTTATTCTTTATTTTGAAACAGGGTCTTACTAAGTTGTGGAGGGTCTCACTAAGTAGCTGAGGCTGGCCACAAACCTGGATCCTCTGGTCTCAGCCTCCCAAGTACTGGGATTACAAGCGTGTCCCACCACACCAGGCTAATTTTGTTCTTCTTGATTGCTGAGTAGAGTTCTATTGTGTGTATATTCCATAATTTTGTAATCCATTTATCTTTTGATGGACACCTGTGTTGGTTCCATAATTTGGCTATTGTGAATTGTGCTGCTATGAACATGGATATGCATATACTACTTTCATTCTCTGATTTCAGTCCCTTTGGAAAGATACCCAGGAGTGATGCAGCCCAATAATATTGTGGATCCATTCCCAGTTTTCTGAGGAATCTCCATAATGGCTGAACTAATTTGTAATCCCACCAACAGTGTAGAAGAGTTCCTGTTTTCCCACATCCTTACCAGCATTTATTATTTCTTGACTTCTTGATGATTGTGATTCTGATTGGTTAGATAGAATCTCAGTGTATTTTTTATTGGCATCTCCCTGATTGCTAATGATATTGAACCTTTTTTCATGTATTTATTGGTCATTTGTATCTCTTCTTTTGTGAAGTGTCTATTTAGTTCAATGGCCCATTTCTTCATTGGCTTATTTGGTTTTTTTGTTTGCTGTTTTTTTTTTTTTTTTTTTTTTTTTTTTTTTTTTTTTTTTTTTTTTTTTTTTTTTTTTTTTTTTTTTTTTTTTTTTTTTTTTTTTTTTTTTTTTTTTTTTTTTTTTTTTTTTTTTTTTTTTTTTTTTTTTTTTTTTTTTTTTTTTTTTTTTTTTTTTTTTTTTTTTTTTAGTGTAAAGTCTTTTAAATTCTTTGTATATTGTAGATATTAGTCCTCTATCAGAGGGATAACTGGAAAAAAACCATTTCCAATTCTGTAGA
This sequence comes from Graphiurus murinus, assembly GCA_004027655.1. Lineage (NCBI taxonomy): Eukaryota > Metazoa > Chordata > Mammalia > Rodentia > Gliridae > Graphiurus > Graphiurus murinus. The sequence goes on along the minus strand of PVLC010007800.1, from coordinate 29,404 downwards.
CTTTCTCTTTAGATTCTTGAGGTTTCCTTTGATGAGCAGAAACTTTTTAGTTTGTCATTCATTTATCAATTCTTCTAATTTTCTGAACTTTGAGGTTCTTGTTGAGGAGCTTTATATGTGTGCCTATATGTTGGAGTGTTGGACCTATTCCCTCTTCTAGTAGCTTCAAAGTCTCTGTTCAAACTTCCATGTCTTTGATCCATCTCAAGTTGACTCTTGTGCAGGATAACAGTAAGGGCTCAGTTCCATTTTTCTATCAACTGGATAACCAGCTTTCCCAACACCATTTATTGAAAAGTCTGTCTTCTCTCTGACACATGTATTGGCACCTTTGTCAAAAGTCAATTGGCTATAAATATGTGGATTTGTTTCTGTATCTTCTATTCTGTTACATTGGTCTATGTTCTGTTTTATGCCCAAACCATGCTGTTTTTATTACTACATCTTTGCAGTATAATTTGAGGTCAGGAATTGTGATGCTTCCTGCATGGCTCTAATTGCTAAGAATTGCTTTGTCTATTCTGGGTCTTTTGTTTCTCTATATAAAATTTATGACTGACTTTCCAGGTCGGTGAAGAATGACATTGGTATTTTAATAGGGATTTCATTGACTGTGTAGATCATGTTTGATAAAATAGCCATTTTGATAATACTTATTCTGCCTATCTAAGAACAAGGGAGATTTTTTTCCATATTCTAAGATCTTTTTCTATTTCTTTCTTTACAATTTTATAATTTTTTATTGTAGAAGTCTTTTTCCTCCTTGTTTAGGTTTATTCCTAGGTATTTTATTGGTTTTGAGGTTATTTTGAATGGAATTTTCCCCTGGATTTCTTTCCCAGTGGATTCATGGTTGACATATAGAAAAGCTACTCACTTTTTTAAATTAATTTTTTATCCTACTACTTTGCTGATTTGTTAATCAGCTCTAGTAGCTTTTTCATTGAGTTTTATGGGTCTTCTAGATATAGAATCATGTCATTTACAAATAAAGATAATTTTAATTCTTCTTTTCCTGTTTGAATTCCTTTTGTATCCTTCTCTTTTCTTATTGCTCTGGCAAGAGACTTGAGGACCATATTTAAAAGGAGTGGTAATAGTTGACATCGTTGTCTTGTTCCTGATTTTAAGGTAAATCCCTGCAGCTTATCCCCATTCAATATGATGTTGGCTTTGGGTTTATTGTATACTGCCTTAATGATGTTGAGATAAGTCCCTTCTATTCCAATTTTCTGCAGTGTTTTTAACATGTATGAGTGTTGGATTTTGTAAAATGTGTTTTCAGCATCCGTTGAGATGATAATGTGTTTTTTGTTCTTAGTTCTTTTTATGTGGTGAATAACATATATTGATTTGCATACGTTGAACCAGCCTTGCATTCCTGGGATGAAACCAACTTGGTCGTGTTGTACAATTTTCTTGGTGTGGTTTTTAAGGCGCATGGCTAGTATTTTGTTTAAAATTTTTTCATCTGTTCATCGATGATATTGGTCTGTAATTTACTTTTCTTGATGGACCTTTATTTGGTTTTTGTATTAAGGTAATACTAGCCTCATAGAAGGAGTCTGAAGAAATTCCATGTCTTTCAATTTCACGAATAACTTGTGAAGTATTGGGTTTAGTTCATCTGTAAAAGTTCTATAGAATTCAGCAGAGAATCTTCCTGGATTCCCAGTAATTGATGGAAGGCTTTTTATTGCTATTTCTATCTCTTTGCTCACTATTGGTCAGTTTAGGTTTTCTATACATTTTTGGTTCTATTTAGGTAGGTTGTGTCTAGAAATCTGTTGATTCATCCATGTTTTCCAGTTTATTGGAGTATAAATTTCCAAAATAGTTTCTGATGATCCTCTGGATTTCCCCACTGTCTGAAGTGATATCTCCATTTTCATTTCTGACTTTAATAATTTGGATTGTTTCTCTCTTCCTTTTGATTATGTTGGCTAAGGGTTTGACAATCTTGTTAATCTTTTAAAAGAACCAACTTGTTGTTCTGTTGATCCTTTGTAAATGTTTTTGTTCTCTACTTCATTGATTTTTTTTCTCTGATTTTAATTATCTCTTGCCTTCTACCAGCTTTTGAATTAGGCTGTTTCTGTTTTTCTAGGTCCTTGAAGTATATATTTAGGTTCTTTATTTGGTGAGTTTCTGCTTTTTTATGAGAGCACTAAGTGCTATACATTTTCCTCTTAAAACTGTCTTCATAGTGTTCCATAGATTTTGGTACATCATGTCTATTTTTTTGTTTAATTCTAGGATTCCTTTTTGTTCCTCCCCTTATTTCTTCTCTGATCTAGTCCTCATTTAAGAGTGTATCATTCAATCTCCATATATTTATGCAATTTCTTTGGGTCTTCCTGTTGTTGGTTTCTATTTTCATTCAATTATAATCTGAGAATATGAAGGGAATTATATTACATTTTTTAAAATTTGCTAATATTAGCTTTGTGGCCCAGAATGTTGTCTATTTTGGTGAATGTTCCATGAGCAGCTGACCAGAGTGTGTATTCAACTGTTGTTGGGTGAAATATTCTGTACATTTCTATTATGTCCTTTTGGTTTATAGTATTCATTAGGTCCCAAGAGTCTTACTCATCTTCTGCCTGGAAGAGCTATCTGGTGGTGTGAGTGGTGTGTTAGTTTCCCAATATTACTGTATTTGGGTCTATTTGAGACCTGAAAAGTTTGTTTTAGAAAAGTGGGTACACCCACATTTGGGGCATAAGTGTTTACTACCATTATATCTTCTTGTTGGATTATTCCTTTTATTAATAAGAAGTGACCTGCTTTGTCTCTGATAATGTGTTTTAGTTTAAAGTCTGTTTTGTTAGATACGAGGATTGCTTCCCCTGCTTATTTTCAATCTCCATTTGCATGGTAAATCTTTTCCCATCCTTTCACCTTTAGTGTATGGATATCTTTGGCTGTACCGTGGGTTTCTTGCAGTATAGAGTTGGGTTATGTTCTTTAGATCACATTGCCAGTCTACGTCTTTTAACTGGGGAGTTGAGACCTTTAATATTCAGTGTTATTATTGAGTTATGATTTTGTTTCTTGTCATTTTGAGTTTTATTTTCTTTTTGGCATAGTGTTATTTCTCCTTTGCTTAGTTGTCCATCTGGTGGAGTTCACCCCTCTTCTGATTCCTGTATTCATCTCTTTTTCTTTTTTGTGTTTTATTTCTTTATTTTCTCTAGTGCTGGCTTGGTAGTCATGAATTCTTTTAATTTCTGCTTGTCTTGGAACATTTTTATTTCTCCCTCTGGATATAGCAGTCTCAGTTGAAAGTTATTTTATTCCAGAGTCTGGAGTCCATCATACCAAGCCCCTCCTTGTTTTCATGACTTGGGTTGAGAAGTCTGCTTGTTATGATCACATGGAGTACTGTCAATCACTGGCATGCATTCATGCCAGGCACAAACTCTGCTGGCATGTAGAGTGTTGAGTTCCCATTCTGTAGCTGTGATCTCATGAACCACCTTCTGGCCCCTGGCCTCCCTGCTTTCAGGGTCCAGGCTCTGGCAGGGAGAGATTGTACTGTTCTGAGCCTGAGGATTGGATGGCTCGGTTATTTAGCCTCAGGGACACCACTGCTGCTCTAGTCAACTGTGATCACCTGAGCTCTGGTTGGCCAGTGGCACTGGTGCTTGTAGAGTTTAAACACAGCTGGGTAGAAGTTTATGGCTTTCTGAGCCTGCAATTTGGTAGGCTGAGTTATTTCACCCAACAGACGCCATGGCTGGCAGCCCTGTGGTGATCACTGGAGAGCCTGCAAAGGCACGGTGAACTGCTGATTCTAGGTCCCTCCATTACAAATGTCCCTAGGGGCTTGTGCTAATTCATGTTTCTGCTGTGTCTGACTGTACCTCCTACCCCTACCTCTGCAGGGGTGATTTGCAAATGCACAGACCCTGTGAGTCTGTTCATTGCTACACAAGTCCCTGTGGCCAAACAGAGCGGGCTCCCTCTGAGACAGTTTGCTAACTCATAGTCTTGATGAGAACCACTTGGGTCCCTGCAGGGAGAGACAAGTTCAGCTATAGCCACAGGATAGTCATCTGGGCCATCTGGGTAGTTGGGTTTTTGTCCAGTGTGGAGAGAAAATTGCAACTGCTTTTGATGATGGTCTATAGTCACTGGCTTGGTAAGGTTCTGCTACTTCTTTGCTGGAGTTGGTCTCTGAGCACCCCAAATCTTGGCAGCTGCCATCCCTGGGATAGACTCACTAAGATCCTAACTTCTTAAATTGAATGTTAAAATCATTCATTTTTAATCTTTCTTTTTTCTTTTTATTTTTTGAAGCTTTATACTCAGTACAACTTATTTTCTTCAAAGAAAATTTTGCTACACTTAAAAGGATTTTATGTTTATAGTATGCTTTGTTGTTCAGTTCTTAATATTTCATAGTTGCCATTGTGGTGTGCATCCACAAATTATTTATGCAAGCTTTTAAATAGCCATAATTTTTTAAACCTATTCTGCCTTGTTTTGCTTTCAATTGCTAGTTTTATTGCATTTTAATAACAGTGTCTTCCACATTTTCCTGCATTCTGGTAATTTCCTCAGCTTTATCCTCCAAACATTGTCTAAATTTCAGTAAATATATACTTTTTCTTATAGTTCTGTTCTTACAATTTGTTCATTGTGGTACTCACTCTTTCTTTTACAATTACTTCAAATGTAATTATTTTACAATGGAAGAGAATTCATTTCCAAGGGGTTAATCCTAATGTTTCTGGTACACTCCCCAGCCCTGCTCTCATGATACATGTGATGGTAAGGTTTATAATGGCCTCTCATCTCTCCTGTGCTGTCCTCTTGGTGGACTATAGTGTGCTGCTTTCTGGGAAATCCTGTGTGCCATGATTATGAGCACCTTCCCACTGCACAACTTAGGACTAGCTCCTCTCTGACACCAAATATAAGCTTGATTTCAGACAAACTCTTTAACCTGATGAGCCCATGCCAGAAAGAGACAGAGAAGAGAGGTGAATCACACACTTCTCTTCTCTGTCTGCAAATGTACTTTTGTTGCTGTTGTTGTTTTTCTTGGTACTGGGGTTGAAGCCAGAGGCATTATACCTCCAAGCTCCACCACTAGCCCTATTTTTTTTTTTTAACCTGGAAACAGGGTCTCTCACTAAGCTGTTGAAGTTGGCTTCAAAGCTGCCATCCTCGTCTCAGGTTCCCAAGTACTAGGATTATAGGTGTGAGTCTCAGTGCCTGTGTGCAAATATACTTATTAATTCATCTTCCACCCAAAGGCCCAGGCAGAATCAAGACTGCTTTCCTTTGTTGGTGCTACTTTCTGACCAGTGAACAGAAAGCAAGGCAGCATGTCCTACTCCAGGCCATGACGGGGCACTGTCCTCCTCCTCAGTCTCAGACCTGTGTCCTCTTCCAGCATGGCAGTGCAGGTGCTCAGTATCCCCTGTGTCCCTTGGAAATGCTCAGAGGCCCATGCAGGGCTGAAGCAGTGGTGCAGTAGCATACCATCTGGTTGCCATGACTGGAAGGCTTTCCAACCCTTCCATTGCTTTATTTCATCACATTCGAGTTTCTCCCACTGTGAAATAAAACAAATAGATCTCCAGACTTTCCGAATGCTAATTACCCTGACACTTGGTCTCCTGACATGTTCTCTAATTATTGACTGCTCTGGTCAAGATCTTTTATTGTCTTTTCTGCATTGTTGACTGAGTGTTCAAGTTTAAATACATTGTCTTCTGATACTCTGTTTTCCATGTGCTCTAGTCCGTTGGAAATAGTTTCAATTGAATTTTTGTTTGGTTTATTGTCTTTCATTCAGGATTTCTATTTGGTTCTTTTCCAGAGTTTCAATTTTTTATTGACATGTTCTTTCATATCCTGATACTCTGTCTGATTTTATTCATAAACTCTGATTTTATTAATAATCAACATTCTGAATTCTCCTGGCATTTTCTACAATAGGAAGCAAAGGGGACTCCAGATTAATGAGCAGAGATATCAGCAGGAGAGAGGAAGGAGATAGGGGAGGAGAAAAAGGAGAGTTGATGAAGGAAACATTTCAAATAATATTATATTCATACATGAAGGTATCACTGCCAACTTCACTAATATGTAAAGGGGGCGGGGATCCAGCGGGAAACACACCAAGTACTGTGTACATACGTATTTGTACCACTTTGCACCTCGCTATGATGTACAATTGTAATGCACCAATAAAAGCATATTAATTTCTAAAAAATAAAACAAGCACCTAAAAAAAACTTATGTGTCCTATTCTACCTATTATCTTTTCTTTTTTCCCTACTCTACTCAGTAAAATGTGCAAGCACAATAATCCCATGGTATCCTCCAAGGACTAGTTCAGAGAACCTCCTTGGATACCAATATCCAGAGTCTCAAGTACCTTATATAAAATACATGTAGTACTTGCGTATAACATATGCACGGCTTTCCATATGCTTTAAATCATCTCTAGTTTACTTACAGTTTTTAGTACAATGAGAAGGCTATGTAAATAGCTGTTATACTATATAGTTTAGGGAATAATGACAAGAAAACAAGTCTGTACATGTTCATTACATGGCAATTGTTTTTAATATTTTCTATTCAAAGCTGGTGGACTCCATAGATGGGGGGAGGGGGCAGCTATCTGTAGATGCTTGATCTCCTTTGCTGTAGACCCTCTAGCATGCCTTTTTTTCCATAAACTTTTTTTTAAAAAACAGAATCCTATGCCTGTAGTTGCCACCCCAGAAAGAACCACTTAAGCCCCATTATACAACTGCTCTGCTGTAGTGACTCATTATCACTCCAGGCTAAAATCCAAGGGACTTAAAAGGACTGAAAAGGCTCCCTGAGCCAACCTTCTGCCTTTATTCTCTTGTGCACCACTGTCTCTTTCTTACAAACTCCAGGACCTCCATAATGCCCCTAGTTTTTTGTAAGCACAAAGTGATTTCGTGCCTCTTGGCTTTTTCTTATACTGTTTTCTGTGTTAAAATGATGTCTCCTTTATATGCACAGAAAACTTCTATCCATACATCAAAGCCCAGCTCAGTTTTCTCCTCAGTGGGCCCTTCTCTACTTGCTCCAAATAAAATTAATCTCTCTCTTCTGTTGTGCAATTTAAATGGTTCATTCAGTACTGAATTTAATATAAAGTATCATAGATACTTTTCTAGATATTTTCTCCCAGCCATTCATTATATTCTGTATTCTTTTTAAGATAATACTCACAATTACCACTGGACTTTCTACAAGCAGCACTTTACCTGGCACATGGAAGAATATGTCCTGTGATGTTAAAAGTAGGTATCTGATTTTCTAGTAAAAATTTATAAATTCTGTTTTAAAATGAAAACTATTATTATTTTTTGTATATTAGGATTTAAAAGTAATGAGTAAACCAAGAATTTATCTACTTGTGAAAGTAATAATATAAAATAATATAATGAGTAATATTGCTATTTGCAAATTACTTATAAAAGTAAAGGGTAAAACCAGGAAATGAAATCCAGACTCTTGAAATGTTTTGTTTCCTGAAGAATAATGTTACCAACCACTACTGGATATTTGTGACTACGTGTCAATGTTGGCCTAGGACCTCATGACAAACCACAAGAAAAGCACAGTGCCTCTTAGGAGCTTCAGCATTACATACCTTAGTCATAAATTTATGAATGACGTCATTAATACTTTCTGGCTGAGATCTCCTTGGGAATTTGATTAACAAAAGCTGTCTGTTAAATAATGACCAACTATAATCTGTGTCAATCTATGACCTCAACATTTATCCACTTGATAACATTCTGCATCTTCTTTGGATGTGCATTAATTCTCCCTGAATCTCTTTCTCATCTCTGAATATTCTTTGTTTTAACTGCTTTCTTCTTCATCAGCATCTCTGTTCATTATTATGTGTAAACTTTTATTCTGTTTACAGGAAATACTAGCTAATGACTGTTATTCTGAATAAAAAGTACATAAAAATGTCTTTATCATTAACAGAATGTGAATTAATGTATATTTTGTTTTGCTTTAGTACTGGGGCATTCTACCTCTAAACTATACCCCCAGCCCTTGTTATTTTTTATTTTGAAACAGGCTCTCTCCAAGTTTCTGAGACTGACCTTGAATCTGAGATCCTCCTGTCAGCCTCCCAAGTATTTGGATTGTAGGCAAGTACCACTGTATCCAGCTAATGTATTACTTTAAATGTATAGGTACAAGTTATATCAAAGGAATCACTATTCCATAGGGATTCAAATATCATTAAAAGCCTTTCAAAAAATAGCTTATTGCTGTCCTCACAATGCCCTGGCAATGATGGTACCCCAAATATATTCATGGTTCTTTACATTTTATAAATGTTTTAGACAGATTTTTATTTATTTAGAAGCAATGGGGTGGAGAGGTTGTGTACTGGGGAGACGGAGGCCTGAGCATATAGCGCCTTAGTTGTAGGATCTGGGACCCAGGGTTAACTCTGGTGAAATTACCTTCCCATGTTCCTCTTGTGTTAGGATTGTGGTGCAAAAAGAAATGACAAAGACTTTCTTTGTATTCTGCAATGGAAAACAATAATGACCTCACTGCATATCATGACACAGTGCAATGCTACTTAAACTCAGGTCATGTGTTTACCTCTATAGAAGTCAAGACCAAACAAAAATAGGAACGAAATACTTATGGACCCCTAATTATTTGTATTATAGTGTTCCTTAAATTATTATAATTTAGTATAACTTATGATTATTTTTATTAAATTATTATAGTGTTTCTTAAATGTGCACACATAAGACATACTATATAAATTACTCCTGCTTCTAGTTGTGACACTACTCTACACCAAAAGCAAATTCATTTGAATTGTCAACATGAATCCACAGGAATCGATAATACTGCTTTTTGAATACACATCATGATGTCTAAGGCGCAGGTCCCTTTCGGTTTGACACATGTATTATCATCTGTCTTAGTCCTTTCAAGCTGTCATAACAAAACGCCACAGACAGGTCACTTTACCAACAAAAGATGTATTCCACAGTTCTGGAGGCTGGAAGTCCAAGATCAGGGTGCTGGTAGAAGCGTCTGGGGAAGACCAGTGTTTTGGTCAATGATGGCATCTTTCCACTGTGTCTTCATGGGGTAGAAGGGGGATGAGCTCCCAGAGCCTCTCTCATGAGGACATGAAGCACAGTTAACATAAATCCACCTCACCATCTTCTCACCTCCCAGTGAGCCCACCTCCTGGGGCCACCACCTTGGAAGTCAGAGCTTCAACATATAAATTTGGAGGTGTCCGAAACCTTCAGACCGTGGTACATGGAAACTCCTTTCTCTCTCAGCTTTTCTGTAGTCAATCTTCTATAAAACCTTCATATAGAAAACTCTAAGGCCATTTGGCTTTTGTTTATCCCAGCTGCATCATCTGTGTGTTAAGCCCATCCCTGGGATTTGCTCACTGAAAAGCCTAAGTAAAATAGTTCTACTGATACCAACATAGTATATGTAATGTATACGCTAAAATAATGAGATGGTGCTTTGGTTACAATTTTTACAATTTAGGCATCCAAATGAACTACAATACCCTGGTGTTAGTTTTATGGTTAGTTTTTATGAAAATATAATTTAAAATGTGTCAATGCCAAGGTCCTCTCTAAATATGCCTGATGATTCTCCAAGAAGAGAAAAGGGGAACTCCCAGCAGGCCAGGAACAGAACAGAGTTATCATGCATTGCTAGATTCCTCTACTAGACCTATATACAAAAAGAAAAGTTCAAGCTCAGATGAAATCTAAGTTTGGCACATATAACCAAAAGTTAAGCTTCAAGAAACATGGGCATTATGATTCAGACGTCATAATACATATATTCCGAATGAGATTTGCCATCAAATACATGGTCTTCCCTATTTTTTTTTTTTTCTTTTTGTGGTATTGAAGATTGAACTCAGGAACATTCTACCTCTGAGCTACACTCCCAGACTAATTTTTTTAAACTGGGTGTCTCTAAGTTGTAGAGGGTCTCACCAGATTGCTGAGGTTGGCTGCAAACCTGTGATCCTCCTGTCTCAACCTCCAAAATACTGGGATTACAAGCGTGCTCCACCACGCCCAGCTCCACTATTTAAGAATAGCTAATAACACTAGTATTTTAAGGAGAGAATATTTCTTGAATTATTGATAGATATTTGTTTTATAAGCTATTTTTAAGTCTCTACTGTTATAATTGGAGTAGAAATCACAACATAATTTACATAATGGATTTTAAAACCAGATAGAACTTAATGATTTAGAGTGTCTCCCATGTGAACTGTGACATCCCACAGTTTGATTGGCCTGATAGGAGTAATCAATTTTCTTCAATCTCTAATATTGTGTTCACTTTAACTTTTAGATTAGTAAATTCCACAGGCAACTAGGGAGGGAATGCAGCCTGAGTAGACCCCACACAGCGCTGTTTCCCGTCGCCAATAGGCTATCTACTTTGCTGTAACTGTGTCTCCTTTATCTGTATGCCCCTCTTCTGTTCTTTCAGCTGTATTTGGAGGGGGCCTTGGAGTTTACTGTAACACACTTTAAATTATATTTTCATATTAATCATAACCATAAAAATTCATAACAGGTTATTCTACTTCATGCAGATGCCTAGTATATAACCAAACACTACCACATCAGCCAGCATATAAATTCTCATCATCATCAAAAGAATTCATATCAGAAAACCATGTATTAAGCAAAACCATCCCTTTGGAACCGAACTTTTGCTTTTCTCTCTTTGCATGTTAAAATGTGGTCCAGACTCTTGTGGCAGATTTCCAAGGATGATTTCAGACTCCCAGAAGGACCTCACATCCCTGAGTGCTTTGCCAACTCCTTCATTTAAAATCTTACTTGAACATAAAAAAAAGAAAATATCTGGAGAACTTCACATTCTCTCTGCAACCTGAGTTCATAGTGAAGCATTTGCACTTTATAAACACAAGGCCACCTCGCCTGTCCAGCCTGGTCACACAGTGGCCCTGAGGGGAGTCTCTCTCAAGACAGGTATTTTCAGTTTTTAAGCCAGAAGATTATCCAGGTGGTCTTTTTCAGAATGAGATGCTTATGTTTAGATTAGAAAAAATGAAAATGAGAGCTTAGAAGGATACTGAAAAACAGATATTTAGAAAAGATATTAACATAGTTCATTTAAACTGGCCCCTGGGGCACGGGCTCAGGGGATGCCTTGCTTAGCTAATTCAGAGATGACTGCAGCCAGGCAACAGGGAAATACCTTTATAGACAGCTTACGTCTAGAGGAAGAGAAACTGTCTAGTTTCCCCAAACAGAAAACCCAAGGAGAAGGACTACACACACATGCATACATGTACATGTGTGTGCTATGGGTTTATATGGAGAGATACAGGAGAAAGGTTTTCCCACATATTAAACTTTTATTCCTCTCCCAATTTGTTGAGAGAGGCTCTGATAACTCCCAGGGGGACTCACCTCTCATCCAGCAACTGTATTACTGTCCTGCTTTCTTGAACTCAGCCATCACGGTGACAGCGGGAAGGATGGAGCATAAGCCCTTTCCAAAGGCACTGGGTGACCTTTCTTTAAGAGGGAGAAAAGCGAAAGGCTTTATAATGTGTGAAGGCTGCAGAATGACCAGTCCTTCTGGATCTTGAATAAAGGCATGGCTGTTGCCGGTTGGTTTCCAGCGATCTCTTGGAAACACTCAAGGCCCTGACTTTTAGAAGGACAGACTCTGATTCAAAAGGGGGCATTGCCCTGTGAGCTGCAATTTCCAAGGAAGAGCTGTCAGCCTTAAGAGAACTGTGGGAAAAGGGAGAAGAGAGAGAGAAAGAAGAGTCCAGGCTCCAGATTACAATTTAAGACCAAGCCTGAGCTGACGCTGAGTGTCAGGCTCACACCATTCCCAGGGCAGTGGTGCGAGTGGTGTGTGGGCTCAAGGGTAGCACAGCGGTAGCTGGACCAGGACTGGGTTAGAGCAAGGGAGCTGGCACAGCCCTGCTCCATCTCAGCCAGCAGCCTGCTTTGCCCTCAGTGTTGTACCACATGGATGCCTTCAAACTGATGACAGCTCATCTCCCTGACTGATCCCTGCCAGGCAAGAGATGAGGAAGGGAGAGAGAGAGAAAGAAAATAATAGAGAAGAGAGAGATCTTCAGACAGCTTCACTCTGGCCAGCACAGGCCTGGGCCAGGAAGTAGGCAGGACTGCTTTCTCGTGTCCCTGGGCTGTGGCTGCGCCCTGCACTCAGAGGGGATTCTCACTCCCTTCCCTGGGGCAGGAGGTGCATGGGCACATGTGTCACGGCGTCTATGTAGTTTCTTTCTCCTCTTCCTTCCCTTCCCTTCCCTTCCCTTCCCTTCCCTTCCCTTCCCTTCCCTTCCCTTCCCTTCCCTTCCCTTCCCTCTCTCTCTCTCTGGAAAATTGAACCCAGGAGCATTCTACCTCCAAGCTATATCCCTAGCCCTTTTTATTTTTATTTTAAAACAGAGTCTAAGTTGCTGAGGGTCTCCCTAAGTTGCTGAGGCTGGTCTTGAACTGGCAATCCTCCTGTCTTGCCCTCCCAAGTACTGGGACTATAGGCATGTGCTATGGTACAAAGTTCTGACGTCACTTTTCAGTGTTTGCTCCCATACCTCCTCCATCACCTGCTATAGTTCTCCACGTAGCTGACCCATCCTGCCCAAAAGCTTCCACTTCCCACAGTAAACAACTCCACTGTGGAGGCAAAGGCTAAGCTGCTTCTTCTCTAATTAAGCATGATCCAGCGATAGAACGAGGGGTGCCAGTAAGAAAACATGGCACTATTTTCTCTGCCCTGAGGTGGCTCTAGTGTTCTGGAATGGTGCATGGCAGTCATCTTCTTGTCTAGGTACAATCCTGCGAAGAATCAGAAAAACAGTGGCAATTCTCAAGGCCATCACAGGTTTTTGGTCTTCTTTTCTAGCAGTGAAGAGATTGGTACATTTGAAGAACACTCTTTAGAATTATGAGACCATTGCAGTGCTGTGAAGGGGTGATGATTTATTGAGGAGTCAATTAAAATAAATTGGGGAGGATCTGAGCTAAGGATAAAACACGATGCTCTCAATGATTTGGGGTGGTAGGTGATAAGAAAAATGTCATCTTTCGATATAACGAAAGGGCTTTCGATGCAATGAAAGGATGTCATAATATTTGGAATTGAAAGGCTGAATTCCAAATATTATGACATACTATGTAGTCATTATTTAAAGTACCTCAAAAATACCCAAAATAGCATAATGCTAGTGGAAAAGGGCAGTTTTTCAGAGTTCTGATGAAGTTGGAATAAAAAGGTAATCCCAAAGGGAGAGGATACTAAATCTAGAACTAATATACCTAATGTAAAGGTGTCATACCTGCGTCAATAAATGTATATAAGGGGAAAATGATATGCTAATTTTCTTTGAATTGCAAAGTAAATGTAAAACGGAAGACACATTTGCATTGTAACTGGCAAACTTCACTTTGTTTCTGTATAAGAGTAGTCACAAGTAATAAGAATGCTACTTGTCAAAACAATGAGCCTTCCATCAAGACACCAACTCGTACATTTTTAGGGCTAGAGTCAATAGTTAGAGATATTTAAACAGATTTTTCTGAGAAGAGGGCTAATGTTATATTCATAACTATTCTACATGACTTTAGAATTGAGTTGAATATCCCTCTACAGATTCTGTAGTTCCTTCTGGTACTTATTACTTTCAATACTTGTATTACGTACGACATGACCTTCAGGCAGGGAAGAAGAAAAAGAAGGCAGCGTTGCTGGGAGCAGACACCAGGGACATTCGCTCCAGAAATCCCCCATGAGGATCACAGGGGAGTTCTTGAGGAAAATCTCACGTGCTGGTGATGCAGAAATGTCTACAGGTGAAATAATTGAACTGAACTCTAACCTCCTTTGTGGATAAATTCACTGATGCATTAATAATTTGAATGGGTCTACTCAGTGGCAGCTGACAGTAAGGTGGGACATGGCTGCAGGAGGCCGGTCACTGGAGGTGTGGCCTTGGAGATTTTTTCTATCCTTAGTCTCTTCCTTTGTCTCTCCTCCCCATCTGCCAGGAGCTGAGCAGCCGTGCTCTACCACGTGCTGCACCACCATCATGTTTCTGCCTTGAAGACAGCCAACCGTGGACTATACCACTGAGACCATGAACAAAATAAGCCTTTTCCCCTCTAGGTTGTTCCTGCCAGGTCACAGTCATGAAAAAGCTAACTAACTGAAGATCCCAGTGGTCTCTTTAGGAAGGAGCCTACACTTGAGTTTCCTTCGGGACATAAATATAGTCTCACAACTTATATTTGCTTTAGAAAAAGTGCTTTTGGAACAACCCAAAGATAAGGCACGATACTAGGATAGAAGAGAAGAGAAGTAGTGTGGAGTGGAAAGGTGAAAAGTGACTGAGAAGTTATAAATGAGATGTTTCCAATGCTTCCTTGGCGACGAGAGAGCTGAGAGTTTGGGGAGGGAGCTGATGGACTGGTCTATGGGGTTCAGGCTTGAGGTCATTGCGGACAGAACTCACAGGGGCTGGCCCTGGTGTTTATGGGACTTTTCTTACCATCAATCCTATCATGTATATAGCAAAAGAGACACTAACATATTCCCATCTGAAACTTTCAAATGACTCTAACAACCCACAACTGGGATCACAGCTGAAGGAAGGACGCTCGTTGTCAGAGTGTATAGTTAAGAGAAAGACATAATATATAATGCAGAGTGGAATTTGATAGGTTGAAACATATCACACATCACAGGAATCAAAGGCAGCCCAGGAGGAATGTGAGAGAAAGTCTGCCCAAGAAAATCTGAGAATCTTCCAAAACAGCTGTGCAAGAGGATACACCGATGGTCTGCAGCATGCTCAGACTGAATGTAGTGGAGGGCAGTGGGGGCAGATTGTGTAAGTAGGAGTATAACCCACGTAAGTGGCACCTTACCCAGCTCCAAGTGGAAGGGCAGCTAGTGAAGCAGGAATGCCTGAGCTAGAGCTGGCCGTGGAGGCACATGCCTGTAATCCCAGAATTTGGGAGGCTAATCCAGGAGGATCACAGGTTCAAGGTCATCCTTGGCAACTTAACAAGACTCTCTTTCAAAAAAAGGGGTAGAGGATGGGGGTGGAACTCAGAAGTGGAATGTCCCTGGGTTCAATCCCCAGTATCAAAAAAAAAGAAAAGGAAAAAGAAATGCTGAGCAGTGGTTGAAAATGTGGGAGGCAAAGATATGATGAAATGTAAATTGATTGAATGACCATAGAAATTCAGCATGTGGGGAGGAGGGTATATGTGTGTTAGCAAGGAGAGAATGGAGGAGGGTGTCTTGGTCAGTTTTCTGTTGCTATAACAAAATACTTGAGACCAAGTAATTTATAATGCAAAGAATTTTATTTACCTCATGGTTCCTCTTTACTCTCCACCATGTGCTACCTTGTCACAAGATCAATGCAAGAGGACCAGCTGGTCATGTAACCCCTGAAACCATGAGCCAAACTGAACCTATTCTCTTTACAAGTTGATTATCTCAGGGAAAGCTGACTAACATGACCCTGATGGAGACTTTTTCATGATGTAAATATTTCCCCCATGGTCGATTTTGAGCTGCCAATAGTTTACCAAGTAGCTTGCAGAATTTATAGCTATTTGCCAATAGGCTCTTGCAAGCAGTTCGCCAGACACAGCACACCACTGCCATATGTCTGACTTTTTGATGAGACAGAGAACCAAATGGGCTTTTAAAATGGCCCAGTAGAGCTTTCTGCACTGGTAGGAATGTTCTACATCTCTGCAGTGTGGCCACTGAGCACTTGAACTACAGCCAGTGTGACTGAGACGCTTAAATTTGATTTAATTGATGTCAATAGTCAGATGCAACTAGTGGCTCCTGCATTGCACTGCTAAAATCTGGAGGTATACAGAGGAGACAGAATTTGTTATGCAAAGAACTCCCATTTTTAGTGGCAAGGGAGGGAGGAAGAGAGAGAGAGAGAGAGAGAGAGAGAGAGAGAGAGAGAGAGAAACAGAGCACTACCTCCCGCACAAGCCAATGTAAATAGGTACACCAGAGATGATGGGGGCGTGTACATAGATATTCTCTCAGCTAAAGAGCGGTGATCTCTCTTGCCAAAAGAAAAAAGAAAACAGATGCTGCCCTCAACACTTTCTGAGTCAGTTTAACCAATCTTTTTAATAAAACTCTAGTAAATATTCTTTAAATTCCACTTTATGCAACCCAAACTCATGAATATAAATGCTGAAACCCTCCCTTTCCCATCACTTACCAAGTTCTTGGAGCACCAGGGGAGAATTCAGTTACTACAAAGCAATTATCCTGCCTCTTCAGAACATTCTAAGACTCTTGTTTAAGTCCAGTTAAGAGAATAGTGTGGACTTTCTGCTCTGTATTCAGACGAAGAACATATAATATAACACATACTTTTGTCCATGAGGAAATGAACTTCAGAAGCAACATGAAATCTCATGTCTATTAAAAGAAATACTTGACAACCGCCGGAGACATATTATGTTTTTCTTAATCACATAAGATCCATCAATTTCATTTTCATAGTACCATATCCCAAGTGAATTCACTACTTTATTGACTCATTAAAAACTCATTGATCAATGAAATCAATATTTAGATAGCAGATTGTGATCAATTCTGGTCTCATTTCACTGTACTTCAGAGTCCCAAGCTTTAGTGGTTAACCCAAAATTTCTAAGTTCATCTTAAATGAAGTAATATGGTAATTTCAGTATTGCTTCATTAATTCTCGATTAGCAAAAATATGTTTTAACCAATTGATCTGTAGAACTTTTAATTAAATTAATAAAACTGAATGTGTACATACTTAATAAAGATTTCAAATGCAGCTAATATATTATGATCATAATTTTTCTTACATCCTGAGAAAAGTTATTTATAAAAGCAAATGAACTCTTGGATTTAAACACTGGTGAATTTCTGACTATTTTTTTTCAAATTTGCCAAATACTATGGAAACAAAAAGTCAAAGCATACACTACTAAAGGTGACTTCAAAAGACAAGCTCAGTAGTTTCAATGATAAGTTTGTATAAGAGTTTCATTTCTTTACAAAATGCAGATTCTGGGATGCAATTTTAATTTGGTGAGCAACCCAGGTGATTCTTACGAAGTCTAATTGACGAAAACCCTTCCAAGTCTAAGGACCAGACAAAGTATGGTCAGTATGACCAATCACTCTTATCTGACTACCAATGAAACTGACACTTATATTTTTACTTGCTTAATATCTAAACTCAAGCACTGCTCCACAGAAAATATTTAATACACTTCACAATGCAGATAATCCTGTAGACCTATTACTGAGTAATGGAAAATAAAATTCCCATCCTCAATGTCCAGAACTCACAGGGATTTACTTTTCAAAAAAGTTCACTGATCTGAGAAGAGGCCTGATTGCTGGTCAACACAAAATTACAAACCAAGTTGCCCATTCCTCTATTACCTCTCTTTCCCCCTTGGGCAAGGGCTCTGTGGCTGAATTAAACAATTAAAGTATCAGGAGTTCAGGGGCTCAGACCCCTGACCACCAGGGGAGTATTCTTTCAGAGTTACATTTTGAATTAAAAATATAATTTAAAATAGTTATCTTGAATCATGAAAATAGCCTTTGTGGGGGCAAAGCCTTTCTGGTTGTTTAAGGCAAAACAACACAAAAACTACATATTTGGTAGGAAAAGGAGAAGAAACATGAGGTGATGGCTGGCTTTCGACGGGGAGCATGCATCAGCAGGATGACAGTATCTGTAAATTAATTAGCATCCCTCCATGAGTCAGGAACATTCTCAAACATTCTTAGGTGGTATTCAGTTAATAAGCAAAGTCATAATACTTTGATATGCGCCCCACTTCCTATAATTTTCAGGACCCTCTCTTTGAGATTCAAGTGTTCAGAGAACCAGGTAGATGACATCATCTCTGTTCTGTATCTAACTGCCATGAGCCTGGAGAGGGTGCCTTGATTGGACCGAATAGTGGAGTCCAAACAAACAAAACTTTTCCCTTAAAAATGTGAAAGAAATGAGGAAAGAGAAAGCATTAGGTGAAGCCATAATATATGAGAACCAAGGGCCAAGCACTCTAAAGTCTAAATGCAGCTCTGTTTGCAGGTGATGCCCATATCTATGGCAACCATTTACCTTACCCACCACCTTATTGTGTTGCTTTTATTGCCAAAAAGATTTAATACTTAAGTGTTCTTATATATTTTAGTTTTTCTGTATAGTTTTTTCTTGTTATCAAATAATTTAACTTCTTCCTTTTAGAACTACTTGTAAATGAAATAATCCCAAAAATTAATCTCCAAAAATAGTTGAGAGGAAAAACTAAACATCATTTTACTTAGAAACTCATTGTGCTTATGAAAAAATCACTATTAATTTTATTAATGGTTATAGAACTTTTTACCTTGGTATTCAAAAATGGTTCCCCGGAACTTAATATTTTAAAATTCCCCAAGGAAGTGTGATTGGGTCGAATCCTGAAATACCACTCTCTTCTACAAAAATGCATTGGTATTGAGAAATGCCTGTTTTTTTCCCACAGCTTCATCTTCTGCCAAACAGAATCCAAGATATAAACTAATCCTCTCCTGACTAT
Organism: Graphiurus murinus; assembly: GCA_004027655.1. NCBI lineage: Eukaryota > Metazoa > Chordata > Mammalia > Rodentia > Gliridae > Graphiurus > Graphiurus murinus. The sequence continues at coordinate 10,727 of PVLC010007800.1, read as the reverse complement.
ACCATCCAACTTAAGAGCTGCTGGTTTGACAATTTAAGCTTTAGCAAAATGCTAAGAAAGAGGGTTCAAAAGACTATGAATCTGGACAGTACGGTGCCGAAAACTCTGAATTGGTTCAGTTATCAAAACACAGGGAGCTTGATTACCTTCAAGTGAGGCCTGTCTTTCCACCCTCCTGGCCAACTCAGAGAGAGAAGGAAAAATAAAACTAAACTTGGTAATATATTATTTTAACAAAAAAAATGCAAAAGAAAGTCCCTCCTCATTTCAAGACAAGCCTCATATAGATTTTCTGAACTAGCCACCGGCCTTCATCACACTTATCCTTGTTATCATGTTCTTTATATCATTAATGTTACCAACACTATTTTCTAACTTATTCTTTGCCCCCCCCATCTCAACCAGGATGTCATCTCTGTGAAGCCAAAGACCTGCTCTCTCTTGCTCAGTGGTTTCTAGACTTTAGACTAAAGCCTGAGACTGGGAATATAGCAACTGACTGTTGGGTACACAGATGACTGGACCATCAACCTAGCACATTCTGTCACCACTATATGTGATATGTCGCTCTCCTCTCTCTAGTCTCCTGCCCACTCTGGTATAAGTCTCATGAGGGCTGGAGCTCTGTTGTCTTCATTTTCTATACTCCCAAAGCACTATCCCTGGTCCCACAGTAGACATTCAGTAAACTCTTGTTATGAATGAATGAATGAGCTTAAAGTCTAATTATTAAAACCCATGCTGCTTTGCATATATCATCACACTTAAATCCATCCCCTGACAAGTTAATAGGAATTCTAGGGGTAGGAAGAGTTCTGCAGTCAAATACATTCGGATTAAAGAAGGTTCACATTGATTTACTGTGGTGCTCTGGACCCCTTTCTGGTACAGACGCACTGTAAGGCACTGTAAGTCATGACGAGGGGCTGTTGCATGCCAGACAACGTGGCCTCCTCCAGCAGCCTTCTATGACAGGCAGTCTGTCAAGCTACATGCAGAACAGCCAGTCTGACGCAGAAGGAAGGACGTCTCATCTGTTCATTTTCATTTAAAGTATATGTTTGTTGGTGCATTGTGATTATTCATCATAGAGATTCAAAGTGATTCAAACATGCACGCACAGAGCACTTGGTGTATTTCCCTCTGCATGCCAACCACTTCCCCCCTTTTCTCCCTAAACATGTTAATAAGATTCTTATATGTCCATAGCATTGTTTGAACTGCTTCTTTCCTCAGTCTTCCTTTTACTCCTCCCCACCTCTCTCCCCCTCCCCTTCCACTCTTTTATCAGCCTCTCTTTATTTATCTTTAGTCTCTTTTGTTTCCCATTTTCTCCTATATGAGAGAAAACATACAACCCCAGACTTTTTAAGACTGGCTGATCTTACTTAGAACAATATTATCTAGTTCCATCCATTTTTCTAAACGACATAATTTTGTTCTTTTTCACATCTCAATAAAACTTACCATTGTGTATATGTTCATTTTCTTAATTCACTGTTGATGCATACATAAATTGTTTCTATAATTTGGCTATTGTGAATTTGGCTGCTATAAACATGAATATGCATGTATTACTGTAGTATTCTGACTTTCGTTCTTCTGGAAAGATTCTAGGAAGTAGTATAGATGGTCATATGGAACTTCCATTTCCAGTCTTGGAGGAACCTCTACTCAGATCTCCATAGTGGTTTCTCTAATTTAGAGTTCCGCCAACAGTGTATAAGAGTTTCTACCTCCTCATATCTTCTCCAGCATCTATTTTTGTTCATCGTCTGAATCATCATATCTTACTGAACTTTTAATGATCACATTGGATTTTTGGAGGTTTTAATACCTGATAGGAAAAAAAAGAGCGTGATCTCATTTTTCTGCGTTCTGTTAAAGGTTGTTGGCCACCAGCCTGCACTCTTAGTCATGGATCGGGTGCTTCCGAGCTCCCCTGACTGCAAAGTGACCTTCACCCCCCCTCCCGCCCCCCGTGCCTCCTCAGACTTCCCCTGGAGACTGCCAGTGCCAGCGTGCAGCAAGGCCCAGGCTCTGAAGTGAGTCTTTGATTTAAACCTCAATTCCTCATTTGTAAAGCCTGGATAACAGCAATTGCCATCTGCTGGCTGAGAGGAGTAGATTTATGCAAGGGTACAGTCTATAGCCATGCTTAATAAATGTGATTTTCCTCTTGTTCAGTTTCATTTGGGGTCATTCATGGGAAGGCCCAGAGTTATGACCATAGTTGCAGAGAAGCATCTAGAAACGATCTGCCCCCCACTGGCACTGGGCTCTGCCTGTCCTCAGTGCTACACCAAGTCCATCTTGTGTCCTTACCAACTTCACGATAAACTACCTTTACCCTCCAGTGTACAAACAGGCTCAAATTCTTCCAGACGAATGTCCAGCCAGGCTGAAGGGGAAATAGATAGCAACATCTTCAGACTCCAGACCGTTACCACGCCCAGGTTCAAGGCAGCCCCGTGGCCTCCATCACGTTCTGCAGTCATAATCTACAAGTGATGAAGGCAAGAGCTTTCCCCGTAAGTGAGCACACCTTCAGAAATAAATCACTTGGAAGGATTACAGGTTTACACTAAAATAGAGAGTGTGAATGATTCAGGCTCACCTCCAACCCGGGAGAGAAACCTACCAACTCAGAAAAAAAAATCAAAAGAACAATTTTTATTGTAATCACTTAAAAAGGTTACAGTTTATGTATGTGTGTGTATGTATGTATGTATGTATGTAGAGAGAGAGAGAGAAATGTATAGAAATATAGGATTTCCTTCATAAGAACCACTATGAGAAATATTGTAGACTCCATGAAGCCCAAATAGTATATATTTTTATTGTAATTATACATCATAGTGAGTTTCGGGTGATACAAACATACAAGCACCTAGCGCTCGGTGTTTTTCCTCTGTATCCCACCCTGGTCTCCCTCCTCCTTCCTGGTACAGATTACTGAGACTGGCAGTGACACCTTCACATATGCGCATAGCATTATTTGAACCGTCACCTTCAACAATTTGGCTTGTTCTCCTCTCCACCTCCTCCCCCAACCCCCGTCCTCTATCACCAGCACACAGGCTCCATAGCAACCTTGCCTATATAAACGGACCACTAGGGTTCAAATCCAGCCTTCAGAATGAGTCATGAGCATGGAAACCTGAGAGTCCGTTTTTTTGTGTATAAAATGGGGCTAATAATATAACTTACATCAAGGATTGAGAGTAAATAAAACAATTATAGCAACTCCTAGAAACACAACAGATTCCTCATTATTATCATTCTGCTCCCCGATTACTCACAGGAGGTCGATAGAGGAATTAAATCGGTTGACTAGCCAAGCATGATAGCTCACACTTGTAATCCCAGTACTTAGGGGGTGGAGACAGGAGGACCACAGGTTTAAGGACAGACTCAGTAAGTAGTGAGACTCTCATCAGCCTAGCTAGACCCTGTTGCAAAATAAGAATAAAATAGGCGGGGTAGAATGCCTTTGAGTTTAATTTCAGTACAAATAAATAAATAAGAAATAAATACATAAATAAATTGGTAACTACTCAGGGCACTGCCCTAAGGCTCATATGTCCTTCACTTGCCACAAGAATATTTGAGTACAAATAGAGTCCAGTGACCCAGCCAGCAGAACTGCAGGTCAGCCAGGTCTGAGTCTCTAGTCTGCCATTGAAATCTGTGTGACGTAGGGCAATTAAATGAACTGCTCCTTCCCACGTTTCCTCATCTTGAAGCAGTGCTATTAATGCCACTTCATGGAATGGCTATGAAATTAAATGCGAAATAAACATTAAAAGGAGCTTTTGGTCTCAGCCTGCTGTAGTTCGGATATGACTTGCCTCAAGGGCTTGGTGTCAAAGGCTTGACCCCAGCCTGCTGAGCCTTTGAAAGTTGGTGGAGTTTAAGAGGCGGGGCCTCCTCAGAGGGAGCTAGGTCGCTGAGGATGTGTCCTTGACGGGAACACTGGGACCCGGACCCTTCCCGTCTCTCCTGCCTGACGGAGTGCACCACTGCAGGCCAAGCAACCATGGACTGAATCGTGAGCTAAGTTAAACCTTCCCTCCTTTTAAGTTGATTAGCTCCAGCATCTCGTCACATAGCCAGAAATCTGACCAGCTCAGTCCTATTTGTTTCCCTGAGAGCACTTGCAGTTTTATTTTTCACTTCCGACTGTCATTTGTCTCCTGGAAGAGAACACATGCAGCGGGAGTGGAGGGAGCTCAGAGCTCCAGCTCAATCCAATCCTCAGCTCCAACAAGGGACCCAACATGGAGAAGGAGTTTTTACTTATTTAGCGATTGCCCTTTCATGTGCACTTAGCATAAATTAAATTATCAATTCATTGATTTATTTAATCTCATCAACACTGGGAGGTAGGATTATCATGCCCATTTAAAAAAATAATTGTATTGATGCATCGTAACTATACGCCCCAGTGAGATGCAAAGTGAAACTAACACACGTGCACACAGGGCTTGATGGATTCCCTTCCCTGTCCCACCCGCTGCTCCTTCTCCCTCCACAAGTAAGCTAGTGAGATTGGTGTGATACCGTCATATACACATGACATTATTTGATCTGCTCCTTCCTCAAGCCTCTCCCGCACACTCTCCTTCCCCAAGGCCCCTTCCACTCTTCTCCGGGTCTCTCCTCATTTTACAAGGGAAGAGACTAAGAGAAGTACATTGCTGACCGCTAGAGGAAGGGACTCGGGTGTGTCCTCCTGGGACCGAGCTGCTCATGCTATCAACTGTCCCCATCACGACCCTGACAACTCTCCATACAGGGCACATGGGGAAGAAGAGACTGCCAGCCTCCTGTAGAGCACATTGCTAGGAGTCCTGCATAGTACCATTGAAGCTTCACAGCTGTAGAAGGAGGGGTGCTGGTGCCCCACAAAACGGGGAGCAGGACTGAGCTTGACGCAGGGGCAAACCCTGTCTGCAAAGACTAAACATAGAAATACAAGTGAGACGATTGTGTTAGGCATTCTTCCTCATTCTCTTTGATAGGTAATTTCTCTCCTATCCAATCTTTTGGTTGTAGAGATTTCCAGGGCTTAGTTCACGGGCAGCTTCTTTTCTCCGTCTGCACCCTCTTAGTGATCCCACTCAGTCTCTGGCTTTACATAACATCCAAGTGCTGCTGAGACCCCAACAGACTTTCCTCTCCACCCTCGGCCTAGCCCATGAATGTTTTATTTTTTAGTTATATTATCCATTCGGTATTCCCACTCATATACCTAAGAGAGATGTCAAAGTCAACATCATTACCTTCTGAAGTTGTAGACAACCCATATGTTCAGTTGTGTAAGTAAAACTTTGCAGCATTATTGACCCCTCTCTGTGTCAACACCCCCATGTAGCCAAGTAATTTCACTGAAGCTACCCATAAAATATACCCAGAACACAGACAGACACTTCTCACCACTTCGCACGCTGATGCTTGGTCTAAGCCAACAGCATCAATCTTTTGCTTGAATAAAGACTAAAGGTTTTCCTGGTTCTATTCTTGTCCTTTGCCTCTGACAATCTATTCTCAACAGAGTAGTCGGTGGTCTTTTTAAAATAAGACAGATTTGGGCATGGTAGAGTATGCCTATAATCCCAGTACTTGGGAGGCTGATACCAGAAGATCACAGGTTCAAGCAACTTAGCAAGATCCTGTTTCAAAATAAAAATTAAAGAGGGCTGGAAGTATAGCTCAGAGGTAGAATGCCCCTGGGTTCAATCCTCAGTACCAAAATAATAAATAAATAAATAAACCATCAAAATAAAACCCCAAAACCATAATATAGATCCTGTCACTTCTCTGCTAAAAAACTCAACAATGGCTCCAATCATATTTGAAAAAAGATAAAGGTCTTTTTGGTGACTTATAAAGACTTTATCAGGGCCCTGACTTCCTATCCTGTGGCTCGTTTTTCTTCAGCTCACTCTACTCTACCCACTTCAATCTTCCTTTTGTTCTTGGAGCTCTCCTTGTTCAATGGTCTGTGGCTCTTGGCTTACTTGCACCTCCTCCTGGAATCACCTTTGAGACTCCTTTCTAATCTCACTTTTTCAAAGAAGCAACTTGATCATTTCATTTGCAACTCAGACTTTTGCTTCCCACTATTGTCTACCATTTTAATGTAAAATAAGTATATCTAATTTATCATACTTATCTCCTGTCCCCTTCCATTAGACTGAAGATGAAGGAGTCATAGAACTTATTTTGTCCCATTCACTCAAGTATCCCAAATCTTAGAGGAGTAATTGTTGGTACTCATTAAACATGTATCTGATAATCAAGGTTAAATTTTTGAAGTATTAGGTCATCTTGAAATCTTCTTCAGTTCGCTGAATTTATGACAAAGTTTAGGAAAAAAAGGTAATATGGTTTCCAAAATTTTATGCTAAGTAAGAAGGAAGCCACAAAGACAGATGGAACAATAAAATTGAAGGTAGAAAGAATAAACAAAAAGCCCAAAGCAAAAGGAAAGAAATTAGAATCCAGACGAAAAGATAAGGCAAGAATAAAAAGAAATTTTAAATATGAAATGAAACCAGAAAATAAAATGCTATAAAGTGCAGATTAAAATAGAATTAAACAAAATCTTCCCGACCCATTCAGTGTTTGCCTCTTCAGTTCTCACCTTGGTGTTCAAATCCTGTTTGTTATGACAAAAACAACCTTCTTCTTTTTTTTACTACTCATAATCATAAGAGAACTAGTTCTTTAATTTATTCAGTAGTAAATTCTACTCAGTATTGAAGTATTACTAATTTATATTATGTAAAAGCATCTTGAAACCAAACATCACAGCTATATTCACTTGCAAATTTGCCGTTTTCCTATGCTCTTCATTTCTCTGCTTAGATCAATCTTCATATGTGAGGGACTTCTTTTAATATTGTTATTGCTGGTACTAACGTCTGCTGGTAGTAAATTCTTTCAGCCTTATTTGAAAAAGTACTTTGCTTTTATTTTAAAAGGCATTTTTGCTGAATATTGAATTCTAGGTTGACTTTTTTTTCTTTCTCCCCCTGATTTTCTCTTCCCTTCCCTTGTATCATCCCGTCCTCTCCTTTCTTCTCACTCTCTCACACTCCTGTTGCTCGACTGTCTTCTTGCACACATGGTTTCCAGCCAGCAGTCAGCTCGCCTTCTTATCTTTGTTATTTACGTTTCCTTTCTATCACACTACTTTAAAATTTTTTTTTCTAAATATAACTGGTTTAAGAAATTTCATTAATAAAAATTACATAAATCCTTATAACTTTTCTAAATTACTGTTTTGTTTTTATTATTGCATAGACTCGCTGAATTTTAATGTTGTAAGAGCGTGGATAAAGAGTACTATGTTCAAATACCTCATTTTTATCGAAGAGAAAAACCCAGAATAAAAGTATGAGTATTGATGTAATTAATAAACATAAAGAAAACATGTGAGTGAATGACTCAATGAATCTGTAATGTAAGGATTTGATGTAGATTATGTATATAGATGTAGATACATGTAGGTTTTACAATATTGGCAAAATGTTGTAAAACCTACATGTAAATCTTTTCAAATAGCACTTGGTTGGAAGGCTGAGACAAGAGTATCACAGGTTTGAGGCCACCCTCAGCAACTTAGCGTACCTTCAGCAACTTAACAAGACCCTCTTTCAAAATAAAATAAGGCTGGGAGTGTAGCTCAGAGGTAGAATGCCCCTGGGATGAATCCAAGTACCACAAAAAAAAATTAATAAAGATCTTAGAATGTAACAAAGTCAGCATCAGATATATGTATTTCCTAGATATCTGGGAAGTCCCAGATATCTAGATTTCTTTTAATTTTCCCAGAGAAGAAAATAGAAGATCCAAGGCAGATTGCAGAACATTAACCAAAAATAACATCTAAAGCTGAGGAACAGAAGGTTTGAGGAAATGTAGGAGAAGAACGAGAATAATAAATTTAAGTGAAGAAGCAGTACCAACGAAATGAAAAGGTTCCATGGAAGAGTGGGTCCCCTTAGTACTTGGAATAGTTAAGAGGAGTAAGAAGGTAGAGATTCAGAATTCATAATGGAATTGGAATTTAGCAAGTGATGTTCATTAGTGATCTTCAGAGTAATAATTTTAGAAGGTCAGGGGTAATAATTTTAGAGGTTAGAGAGATTAATATAAAGTGTCAAATAGCATAATTCTACTTAGGAACACATATATAATGCTTCTTTCCGTGTGATGAACTGTTCTGAACTTTCACCATCCCCATTTTTCAGATAAAGAACTTGAGGCACAGATCAGTTAAGCACTTGACCCAAAGCACACAGCTCATGAGTGGTAAAACCAAGATGAAATTCAAACTCTTGTGATCCTGCTCTGCTACAGAGTCCATACTTTTCATCATTATTCTACAATGACCTACCTGGAGAATGAGCAGGAAAGCACTGTCTCATATCTTAGGGAAAGCCTTAATAATAAGAGTTGGAGATTTGGGGTGTGTGTTGAATCACATCAGAAGGATTTTTTTTTTGTCAGTTTCTGATCAATGTAAGATAAGAATGCCCAAAAGAAAATTCTCTATACATAATTAATAATCCATAATTTTTATTCCAACCTAAACTTTTATAAACTATGTGATCTTCAATAGGTCTTAACCATTCAGAAACTGAGATTTCCCTTCTGTTTAATTATGCTAACTTCTAGTAGTCAAGATTAGTTGAAGCCTGAAAGTTGTAATTTGTATGGTAATGTTTTGTAAACTTTCAAAGAATATTCTAAAGTAAGGCATTTTGTACTTTAAAAAAAATGAAATAAAATTCAATGAAAAAAAAAGCACCAACTTGTTAACATCTTTTGATTGAAATAAATGCAAAGACTTAACACCTGGGGGAAAGTATGATGATAAAAGACGGAAATTGATATTAGCAGGTATCAAGTGGAACTCTGGAATTAAAAAAAAATAATTTTCTCCTGTTAGTCAATTCACATACATATGAATTTAATTATCAATGCTGGGAGGAATAAAAATAGGCCTCAGATATTCTAAGTTTAAACACTTTTTGAAATAAAGACAATTTTTTATTATGCTTTTATTGGTGCAGTATAGTCTCACATCATAATGTAAATCATGTTGACAGTGACATACATGCACACAGCACTTCCCCCACACACACATTCCCCGTTCCCAATACAGAGGACTGGGATTGATGTCAGTATATTAACATATGTACACAGTCAATGGAAGTATTTCTATTAAGGAACCTCAGTCTTCCACCACCCTTTCCTTAGACCACTTCCCTGGCTCCAGTGAGGTTTTTCCTCCGTTCTCTGGAGTCCCTCTGGCATTTCAATTACTCCTTAGCTTGCACATATTAGAGAAAATATGTGACCCTTCACTTTCTGTGGCTGGCTCATCTCACTTAACATAATGTTCTCCAGATCCTTCAATTTTCTTGCAAATGACATAATTTTATTCTTCTTTATTGCTGAGTAGAATTCCATTGTGTGGATTTCCCATAAGTTTGCAATCCATTCATCTTTTGATGGACACTTAGGTTGGTTCCATAGTTTGGTTATTGTGAATTGTGCTGCTATGAACATGGTATGCATAGATTACTGTAGTTCTTTGATTTTAGCCCTGTGGGAAAGATACTCAGGAGTGGTATAGGTGGATCATATGGTGGATCCATTCCCAGTTTTCTGAGGAATCTCCAATTGATCTCTATAGTGACTGAACTAGTTTGCATTTCCACCAACAGTGTAGAAGAGTTCCCATTTCCCCACATCCTCACCAGCATTTATTGTTTTTTAACTTCTTGATGATTGCTATTCTGATTGGGGTTACATAAGATCTCAGTGTAGTTTTAATTTGCATCCCTCTGATTGCTAGTGAAGTTGAACATTTTTTTAAGTATCTATTGGCCATTTGTATCTCTTTTTTGTGAAGTGTCTGTTCAATTCAATTGTCCAATTCTTGATTGGGTTATTTGTTTGTTTTTAGTGTAGAGTCTTTTCAGTTCTTTGTATATTCTAGATATTTGTCCTCTCTCAAAGTGATAGCTGGCAAAGATCTTCCATTTTTTTAAGCTTTCTCTTTAGACTCTGGGTGGTTTCCTTTGATGTGAAGAAACTTTTTAGTTTTAGCCATCCCACTTATTAACTCTTGTTTTGATTTACTGAGCATTGGGAGTCTTGTCCAGGAACTTTCTACTTATGCCTATATGTTTAGTGTTGGACCTATGCTCTCCTCTAGTAGCTTCACAGTCTCTGATCTAACTTCCAGATCTTTGATCCATCTTGAGTTGACTCCTGTGCAGAGTGACAGGTAAGGGTTTAGTTCCATTTTTCTACAAATGGATAACCAGTTTTCCAACACCATTTGTTGAAAAGTTTATTTTTTCTCCAACAAATTTGTCTGGCACCTTTGTTGAAAATCAGTTGGCTATAAATGTGTGACTTTGTTTCTTTATCTTCTATTCTCTTTTATTGGTCTATGTGTCTGTTTTAGTGCCAATGTCATACTGTTTTTATTACTATACCTCCTTAGTATAACTTGAAGTCAGGAATTGTGATGTTCCTGCATGGTTCTTATTACTGAGAATTGTTTTGGCTATTCTGGGTCTTTTGTTTCTCTATGAAATTTAGGACTAATTTTTCTAGGTCTGTGAAGAATGACATTTGTATTTTTTTTTTTTTTTTTTTTTTTTTTTTTTTTTTTTTTTTTTTTTTTTTTTTTTTTTTTT
>PVLC010007799.1:0-51802 GCA_004027655.1 Graphiurus murinus | reverse complement strand
TTATTTTTAATTTGAAATAAAACCTGAGAAACATAAGTGACACAAATGATAATATGCTTAAGAGCGAGATATCTACATTTGCATGAATCTATCCAATGTTTACCATAAAATTTTCACAGATATAACACATTAAAACGTTCACAATTATATCAATTTAACACATATATAAAATGACTGGGATTTTCCTACTTTCAGAAGATGACCTTTCTTTTTTATACTGATTTTTTTTTATCTTTTAAAAACAGTGACCCATACATCACTCTTTCATTACTTTAGTACTACCAAATATAGAGAGGGAAGGGGAGGGGATTGGGGTGGGAATTGGGGAAAGGGTCAAATGAGAACTGTGTGCAAATATGTTGTCAACAACTCGTACTTAACAAAGATGTATGCTATATTGCACGAATTACTACAATAAAAAATTAAAAAAAAATCATCCCGCAAATAATGGGTTTATTTAAAAAAGTTGTTTGTGATAATTTGACTCAAAAGAGGCAATTATCTTGAACCAAGAATTTGTAAAGTAGTATCACTTTTGAATTATTATTGTTATTTTGAGTTATTATTGTTTTTAACTGGGGGATTGTAATGGATGAAATCTCAAAATTCACAGTTGTAAAAATGCCTCTGACCAAGAAGGTTCACTTGGTTCATGACATATCATTTTTACTTTAATTTTGAATTTTAATGGAAGAGTAAGGTATAGAATATATCATTTAATAAGATAAATCATTATATTCCACTCTTCAAGAATCTGTGGACTTACCTCCAGGTCACTGTCAGGAGGTGGGGAGGGGTTATTTTTCCGGCCTCTTCCTCGAGACTTTGACCCAGAACTCCTGCATGTTCGGTCATCGAGGTCTTTGATGGGTGTGGAGGGGCTCTGCACGGTGTCAAATTCTCCTACAAATAACAAAACTCTGTCAAGAGGAGCACAACTGTCCCCAGTTCCTGATATGTGACTTATCAAAACCTAGCTTTGGTTCACCAAAGCACTAATGAAAATACTAGAGTACTCAATAACCACCGATTGACCAGCACAGTGGACAGGCTCAGTCCTCATCTTCCCGGATCTGTGCTGTGTTTAACTCTCTTCGGACACCTCCTCTAAACCATTTAGTTCAAGAATCTCTTTCACCAGCTCTCCTCTGTCTAGGAGATAGGACACCTGTCTTGCCAGTTCATATAAGCTGGTACTGAAGAGATGTGTGTGTGTGTGTGTGTGTGTGTGTGTGTGTGTGTGTGTGTGTGTGTTATTAGGTACATACTGGTGATTGAACCCAGGGACATTCTACCTCCAAACCACACCCCTAGCCCTTTTTTATTTTGAAACAGGGTCTCATTCAGTTGCTGAGACTGTCCTCACACCTGCGATCTTCCTGTCTTAAGAGTACTGGGATTACAGGCGTGCACCACTACACCCAGCAATGAGTTCCATCCTTTGATCACCATCCTTCTCGGGTCACATAAAATGGGTGACTCAACTCTCTCCTGTGGGCACAGCCCTGTATGGGAGACAGACTCATGCACAAGCCTATCTCCATCTAGGACACATCCTAGGTTTCAGATTTCTTACCTAATCTCTGGTGTGTCCTAATATATCTAAAATGCTGGTAATACCTAAAGCTAGTGATGGTGTGTTTTAGGAGGTAGAGAGTGCTGAGCAGTGGCCAACCTGTGTTAGAGGTTGTTAAGATAAACTGAGGCAACCACTGGGCACCATGAAACAGTCACACTGACTGGACTCAGACGCCTCCCTCCCTCTTTCTGAATCTCAATGGCACTGTGTATGAAAGCATGGATAACAGTAGCTACCTTTTTGGGTTACTGAGGGAAAATCAGATTTACGTGTAAATTGATTTAAATCATATGTATAAAATAAAAAAATTCTAGGAGAATTAGATGGCAAACTATATTAAAATTAAATTATATTTTCAAACATAAAGATATTATGGCAACCATAGTTTATCCTTTAAGTAAAATAATTTTCAGGGCAGCTAAGCAGAAATCAATCTAAGTAAATATATATGACAAACTAGACTTTTTAAATTTATTGATTTATTATTATTATTACTTTTTTTTATTTTGGATTTACAAACCAGAGCTTTGCGCATTCTAGGTAAGTGCTCCACCACTGAACTATATATATGCCCAGTTCCTTAGGTGTTATTTTTTTCAGAGTAATAGTACTTTTTACAGTACTATTTAACTCTCCTTCCTTCCTTCCTTCCTTCCTTCCTTCCTTCCTTCCTTCCTTCCTTCCTTTCTTTCTTCCTTCTTTTCTTTCTTCCTCCATCGTTCTGGGTATTAAACCCAAGAACATTCTACCTCTCTGAGCTATACCCTCCCACCCTTTTAAATTTTGAAATAGGCTCTCACTAATTTGCTGAGGGTCTTGCTAAGTTGTGGAGGCTGGCCTCAAACCTGCAATTCTTCTGTCTCAGTCTCCCACGTACTGGGATTACAAATGTGGACCCCCATGTCCTGCCTTATCATTTCTTTAGATTTTAGCACTTTCTTTGGGAAATATTATGACAATATAATAATGCTGTTTTTATTTATAAGGTTGAATATAGTCTCTCATATAAATCATCCTTCATCTTACTTGTATAGGCATTAAATGAGGCTTTTGACATCTAACCACATTTCAAATAAAAATCACACAAAATGTTTGCAATTTTTAGTTAATTTTTGAAACAAAATTATCCTATGGTTACTATATTTTGCAAATTTAATGTTTTTCAGAAATAAAGGATTATTCACATAGATGCTCGCTCCTTAAGAATGATTTAAAAAATTTTGGATATATGTCATTACAGACTGATTTCCAGATGTTACATATCAAAGCATAGCCATGTTCTTGTAATACTGTAAGAACTGAGAGAATGAAAAGTTGCAAAATCCCAATTGTTGTGATCAGTTATGGAAGGCTGACTGTAGACTGGATACATAAAGAAGGAATTTAGCAGAAACAACGCAGCTATTTGAATCTGGGATTCAGCAACTGTCACAATGGCAAAGGGAAAAGGCGTCCTCATAGGAAATGTCTGGGTTTTCCTACACAGAAGAATTTCATCCCCTTGATAATTTCCAAGTTACTGTATTCAAAAGTGCTCTAATAACACGGACAAAATATGGACAGTATTTTGATGGGAGTAAAGCATAGCCTTTTAAGCAAACTGTGAAGAATAGCTTTATATTGATTAAATCGTTAGAATGTGTCCTGCACTGTTCTTTCTTTAAAAATTATTGAAATATGTGTTTGGCCTCATTCACTGTTCATTCTCTCCGCAAGACTGTCTTTATCATAGCCTGGAACAACAGTTCTTTTCTTACTGTGGCTAGAACTTCATCAAGTACATATATTGTACTTTATCTTTTCTGATGATGGGCATTTTGGCTAGTCACTGTGTTAGTCTATTATGAATAAAGCTGCTGTATACATTCTTGGGAATATAGACATTCATTTCTCATTTATCTATATCTAGCCCTGGGACAGCTGGGTCAGAGGGAAGACTTGTGTTTGTCTTTAGTAGACACTGATCTTTTTCCAAAGTAGGGGTATTAATTATTCTTCTGCCAGGAATGAGTGTTGCAGTTGCTTCACATCCTTGACAATACCTGTAATTGCTAGTCTTTTTTATTTTAGCCATTTGAATGCAGAATAGTATCTCATTGTCACTTTAATTAGCGCTTTCTTGATGTGTAATGATGGAGAAAATTTTTTGATTTTTTTGTCTATCTGATATATTCTTTCTAGTAACTGTTAAAGCCTTTGCCTGTTTAAAAGCCTGGGTGGTTTGCGCTTTTCTTACTGATTTGTCAGAATCTCTTTACTGTAAACAGTGTGTGTGTGTGTATGTGTGTGTGTGTGTGTGTGTGTGTGTGTGTATTTATGAATATGGGTATGATTTAAACCTCACTCCATAGCTGGGCATGGTGGTGCACGCTTGTAATCCCAGCATTCGGGAGGCTGAGACCGGAGGATCCGGGTTCGAGGCCAGCCTTAGCTACTTAGTGAGGCACTCCACAACTTAGTGAGACCAGGTTTCAAAATAAAGAATAAAAAAAATAGGGCTGGGGGTATAGCTCAGAGGTAGAATGCCCCTGAGTTCAATCCCCAGTACTGCAAATAAATAAATAAATAAATAAATAAATAAATAAATAAATAAATAAATAAAAAAATAAAAATAAAAATAAATAATCCTCACTCCATCCCAGTGAATTACATCCTTCATTAGTGTCTTTTAAAAATGGACGAACTGGAGACATGTGGGACTTATTTAACTTGCCAAAATTAGTTGTATCTGATAATGTTGGTGTCATTCCAGAACCCCTGTTTTAACCACCAGGCTATACTTCCTCTCCCAAACAGCAACAGATTCTTCAGGTTCCAAAATAGTCAAACCTACATCTGCCTCTACTGGTCAAGAGTCCCATAACAACTGACCAGAATGGGAGAAAATATTGACAAACTATATACCTGATAAGGCGTTAGTATCCACAACATATAAGAGATTCAATTCAATAATGAGAAAACAAATAACCTGATTAAGACATGGGCAAAAGTCTGAGTAGACATTTCCAGAGACATACAGTTGACCACAAGATAGATGAAAAATGCTTATCAATCATTAAAAACATGCAAATTAAAAATATGAGATAGGATCTCACATCTGTTGGAATGGCTGCTATTAAACAGACACAATGGCATTTTACTCGGCCATAAAGAAGAACAAAATCATGTCATTTGTAGGGAAATAGATGGAACTGGAGAACATTATGCTAAGTGAAATTAGTCAGTCACAAAAAGTAAAAAATTGTATGCTCTAACATGTGGAAGCTAGGGAGAAAGTGGGACGTAAGAGGGACTCTAGATGAAGAAGGAGAAACCTTAGATGAGCAAAGAAGGTGACTTAACTGAAGGTGATGGGGTGGGGTGGGGTGGGAGGGAAACACCACATGATGTACTTTCACAAACATATTAGTTAATCACTAAACTGAACTTGAGAAGGAGGGAGGGGGAGCAGTCATGATATGGACTCAAAATAAGTATCTCTCAAGAGATGGATGGGTAAAGAAAATGTGCTGCAGGTATACAATGGAATATAATTACATCTTTAAAAAGAAAAAATCATAGTATTTGGAACAAGATGGATGGAACTGGAGAACATTATGGTAAGTGAAATAAGAAAGGCACAGAAAGACAAATATAGCATGATCTCACTGATATATAAAGTGTAAAAACTTTGATCTCATGGAAACAGAAAATAAAATGCCAATTACCAGGGGTTGTGAGATGGGGAGGGGGATTGTAGAGATCTTGGTTAAAGAATCAAAATTTCAGTTAGTTAGGAAGGATAAGTTCAAGAGATTTCATGTACAACATGGTGACTATGATAATAAAAATATATTTTATTTTTGAAAATTGCTGAGAATAAATTTTACGTGTGTTCTACTCACAAGAAATGATGTATGTGGGTAATGTATTTTTTAGCTTGATTTAGTAATTTCACAATGTATATATATTTCAAAGCAACATGATACACATGACAGATACATATAAAATTTAGTCAATTTAAGACCATTAAATTAAAAAAAATAGTTATGTAGACTTTATATTATTGCTGTGTGTAAAAGAAAGATTCGAGAAAATTTCTCAGAAAGATCTAAGAAATTTGTTGTAAGAATGTCATAGAACTAACAGAGCACTTCCTGTGGAGGGCTTGTGATTTATCCGGATTCCTATAGCAAATACGCAGGTGAAATTATAATGACTTCTATACCTTTTGAAGGTGCTATCCTTTCTCCTGAAAAAAAGTAACACTAGGAACTTCAGATTAACATGGCAATTAAACATTTGTTGATACTATTGTTTGTTTTTTGCTTTTAAGAGAGAGCTGTTAATTCCACTGCCTCTGCTCAATTTCACTCAGGTAACATCTCAAGGGCACAGCAATACTGCAGGTAGGGAAAACATAATTTGGTTCAAGTTCAAGGTGGTCTGTCCTCTCCATCCACATTATCTTGTGAACTTCAATGAGATGATTTAGCATTTTGCTTCATGTAGTTATGAAGAGACTATTGTGGTCTCTCAAAGAAGCTAGCTTCTTTTCAGGGAGGGGAGCGATTTTACTATCCCCTTGACTTTTCTGGGACATTTGTTAAGTTCAATAGCTAATGTACTTGTAATATTTATGAAGGAGTCAGGGTAAAGGATAACATTACTGCAAATTACTAACCACACGCTTTATAGATATTTAAAATATTTAAAAGGAGGAACTATAAATATATCTCATCTTCATGGGCTAATACATTCTTAAACTTTCTAAATGCAAATAAAAATACAATTGCCCTAGATAAGGTTTATATTAAAAGCAAAGAAAAGTCTTCATAACGATAATGAACTCAAGTCTGTTCTTAATCAGCACAGTAGTGTTCCTTTAAATCCATTGTCAAACTACCTAATAAGGTAAAATAAATAACTGAATGCTATTTGCAATTTCCAAATAACATCAGTCATTACCAACTGCCCTAGGCTTTTCTACATGATTGAATAATTATCCTTTAATCAGTACAATAATGACTAACTGCCCCTTGTAAGTTTTGGATATTTAGATCCAACTTTGTTTCATTAGGTTTATCTCTAGATCAGAAGAACCAGCTGTCTCTTATTGAACATAAGGTATGTTTCTATTTTAAAAATGGAAGTCAGCAGTGAATGTTCTGTGAAAACTTGTGGACTTAATTGTTAGGTCTCTGCTGTGACTTCAAAATGCAGAATTGGTTAATGGGAAATTCTTTTCCTTCCCTTGAACTAAATCCATCAGATTTCATCATTAATAAAGAGAAATCCCATAGTTAGAGACTTGTTTGCTTCTTGGATGCATGCCAGACCTGAAAAGGCAAAATCAAACTTAAAACTACCTTCAAGTAAAGGTCTGAGGTCACAGTACTCCTTAAAAATTCATACATGTGTGTTGTTAGGATTTTGGTTGAGAGAGTAATAGAGTTAGAAGTGGAAATACTTTCTTCTTTAAATTCAACCAAAATTCTGATGAAATCTGAAAATTAGGTCAAATCGTATTTGTTGGCATTAGTAACCAACAGGAGCCAATGTATCACATTCAAATGTGTCACATTCAAAGTTCCCACCCGGTATCTACCTGCCTGCAATTAGTTTTTGCTGTTGTTGTTTTGTTTTGCTTTGGTTGATTTGGTGCTAAGGATTGAACTCAGGGCTATTCTACCTCTGATCTCATCTCCAGTTCTATTTTACTTTTTATTTTGAAACAAGGTCTCCTTAAGTTGCTGAAAGCCTCACTAAATTGCTGAGCCTGGCTTCAAACCTGTGATCCTCTTGTCTCAGCTTCCCAAGTACTGGGATTATAGGGGTACACCCCTATGACCAGCTTGCATTTAGTATCTTAACATGAACAGAATAGTTATTCTGGATAATGCATATCCTTTAGCTAATGGAAAGTCACCATCTGTGTCTTTCTTGCAGAGAAACTCTGTTGTGATCATATGGAAATTTCAGCAAAATCTACCCTGATCCCGAAGCTCTATGCAGCACACCCCACGTCTGAGCACACAAATAGTTTTTATTCATGGTAGCTGCAGTCTAGTAATATTAAAAACACTCTCCTGGTCCTGTCTGTTGTTCAAACTCTGTTACCTTGATGCCAAACACTTTTGCACAACTGTTTCTGAACAGTCAGCCTACCTTGATTTCCCCATGCACTCACCACAGAGAAGACCCTTCCCGGTGTGATAAAGAGTACGTGACAAATCCCTCTTTGCCCACAGGAACTCTGCTACTTGTTAAGCAAGGATTCTGAAATCACTCAGCTTTTCAACTAAGGCAAGGACCCGGATGAAATACAAGTATTGACTCAGACAGCATCTGGGTAGATTTAGGCCAGAACAAACAAGTGAGACACCAGGGCATAAAAGTGAAAGTCCTGGGAAGGAGTGCCTTCCTACATCCTGCATCCCGGGTGCTTCACTGACCTGACCCTGCCCTTGGTTCTACATGAGACAAACCTTTTCAAGGAGAACAAGGCTGATGGAAAGACCAATCAGGAAGCCTTAGAGGGACAAGGGGATTTTCCATTTATTCTATTTAAGATAGAAAATAGGAACGAGCCTCAAATTTACAAAGAGGCTGTGTGCTCATAGGAGGGAGAAACTAAAATGAAGGTAAAGGGGAAGAAACTAAATTCAGGGCACCAAAAACAAACTACACTTTCTAGACTATTATTCCCCTGGTCCATAGTTGGAGATGATACAGTCTCCCTTCCATAGTGGGGGATACAGTTCAAGATATTCTACTGAAACTACAGGTAGTCACAAGCCCCATAGATACTAGGCTTCTTCCTATACATATATGCTATGATAAAGTTTAATTTATAAATTAGGTACAGTAAGTTATATAACAATAATAAAGTTGTTACAAAAATAATAATATGATAAAACAATGTCATAATGGACTGTAAAAATATTAAAAACCAGTAAATATCTTATTTTTGGAAATTTCCACTAAATACTTTGGACTGCAGTTGACCAAAGTTAACTGAAATTTCAAAAAGCAAAACTAGGGATAAGTGAGGACTAATATATTCTGAACAGAGAACCAAAAATGTTATCATTTCATCAATTGATGATATAAGCATATCCTGCCTGTTGCTTAAAATATCAGTTTCATTTTCACTTCTTTATGTCAAAATTAGTTTTCTTGTTAATTTTTTTGTATTAGCTACCATACACCACTATTATAATTATTTGCCTGATTATTTTTTGTCTTGTTTGTTAAAAGGAAACTAAAAGTATTCAGAGAATTCATTCATTGCTGAAATACCAGTTTTTAACACAATGCTGAGGCCTGATTGGAACTCAATAAATAATTGTTTAATGGAATTAAATCATCTTGTCCCTACTGTTGAGTTAGAAATAATTCATGTGTTACAACCACATTTTCCTATATTCTTTTCCTTCCAAAGCTAGATAAAAGAAAAACAGAGGTAAATTGGAATCTTTCACATAACTGAGGGCAGAAAAATATACCTGAACACATTAGTAATATTTACAATATTTTGTAACTTATTTTTATTGATTTTTGAGAGTTCTTTATATATTCTGGATGAAAGTCCTTTACCAGATATGCGTTTTACAAATATTTTCTCTCAGGCTGCGGCTTATCTTTTTATTATTATAGCAGTGTCTTTAAAAGAAAAGTTTATAATTTTATGAAATCTAATTTATCTTTTCTTTTGAGATTGTGTTTTAGTGTAATATCTACAAAATCTTTAGGTTTTCCAGGAACACAAATATTCATACATGCTTTTCTTCTAGATTACTTTTAGTCTTAGATTTTACATGAAAGCTTATGATTCATTTTGAGTTTAATTTTGTGTATGTGAGTTATGAGCTAAGATTCTTTTATAGTTTGCATATAGAAACTGAGTTTTTCCAGCAACTTTTGTTTAAAAAAAACTATTCTCTACTCAATTGTCCTTGCATTTTTGTCAAAAAATAGTTTTCTGATATATGTACGAATCTATTTCTGAACTTTCCACTTTATTTCTCTGTGTATCTATCCTTTAATAATACTGTATTTTCTTAATTACTGTGGTTTGTAAGGCTTGAAATCAGGCAATGTGAGTTTTAAAACTTTGTTTTTTTTTTAATTGTTTCCACTATTCTAGTTTATCTTTCCTTGTAAATTTAAGTCACCTTCATAATTTATCCAAAACATCTGATTGTGATTTTTATTGAGATTATGTTGAATCTCTATTAAATTGCTTTTAACTTTACATACAATTGTTTCAAGTATGTGTAGCAAACACAATTCCAGTAACAATACAGAAAGCTTAAGACACTGAGGACTACACTAGATTTTAAGCATGCATCTATTAAACAAATATGTTAAACTACCTACACTTATCCTATGAATCCTAGGAATGGAGGAATGTTGACTGGCTAGAGATACTGATGGATCAAGGGTTGAAGACACTATGCAGTCCTTTGGACATAAGGAAATGGTGCCAGTTATACTCAAATAAGGTAATATTACAACTTTGGTTTCAAGTTTTTCACAAAATAAAGAATGAATCTGGCAAAAATTCTATTCACCCATATTCATCTTCACACATACATAGCCATTTTGAGATTAAAATCTCCTATCTGCTCCACATCTAAAACAAAGGTATTCTGAAATGACAAAATAGCTTCACCTTATGGAGTGAGGCTAACATACTCTAAACATCAGCACAGTTATCTGGGAGCTTTCAGGCATATTTTTGAAATGTCCATTTTCTCCACATTATTGGATACTGCAAAACATTTAAAAGTGTTTCACCTGGGTGGAAATCTGTACCTGGTTGGCTAGTCAGTCCTGGGAGAGATTCCTGCAACTGATAGGTTGAGGTTGAGGATGACGTGCCGTCGGTTGTGTTATTTGATGTCATGTATGCTCCATATGTCGACGCTGAATAATACTGTGCATACTGGTTTTGGCCAAAGGCTGTGTAGGATGGATACTCCTGAAACAAATAATTGAGATGTGCCTGTTTGAAAGAGAAATTACCCTCCTTCTAGTATGAGTCAATCAACATATAACAAAAACAAAAAAACAACAAACCTAATTACTATGGTAATTAAAACATGAGTATTCCTTTAGTTTCTGAGACTACTGCTTGGGGGTGATCCTAATGAGTGAAGAATTATTTTGCTGGCATCTTACCCAGGCACATAGTAATGAACTCCCCTAATGGTTCTGCAAACCAGGTCCCGTATCAAATTCTAATCTGCCTAAAGGTTGCATATGCTTCATTTTGCATGCAAGGGTTCACATATTAGATCTGTGACTGGATGAAGGAATAAGGAGATGGGATCGACAGTTATTCATGAAATCAGTCCTAACACCATTAGCAAGGAAGGGGTTCTGGCCACCCCTCTTAGCTTCCACACAGACCTTGGCATGTGTTTGATTTCTGTCTCCCTTGTATACTACCCTTGATAATTTTGTCTTCTTGGCAGGAGGTATAGAGTAAACAAACACAAATGAATATGGAATCTTTCTCACCTGGCCTCTGAGGCCAGGCAAAATTTTATGCTACCTGAGGCCTCGACTTGAGAGTCTTCAGTCAGAGTTTCAAATATTTAATCTTTCTCTTTTGTTACAAACAAAAATGAAAACATTGGATCAACTCCCCTAACCTGTTTTTTATTAAAAAAATTTTAAGAACCTTAAAATGATGAGACTGATTCCTCAGATCCTTTTGCATATTAAGGTGATGAGTAAGGATGTTGTGATAAATGGGGTTTAATATATCTACCATGTTTCAGCCCAAAATGTTATCAGTGATGACAAATCCTTGGTCAGGATTGAGATCCCCTGTTGCGACAAGTTCTGAGGGGAACAAAGATGCATGTTTGTTGTGGTTTAATTTTCTGTATGTGTACTATCAGAAAGGATTAAGTAATCTGGCAGAAAACTAAGATTCCATTAGTCTGTTAACTTCAAGATCTAATGTTCTCCATGACTACCTGTGAGCCAAGGAAAAAACTCATCAATATTTGAAAGTTCCTAGCAACACATGTTTCTCAGATTAAAACAGTGATCGCAAACACTTACATAGTGCCAACTTTGTGTCAAGGATTCTAGGATGAGATCTGCTCATCAAATCTTCACAATTCTCTATGTGGCATTACTATTATTATTCCCACTTCCATATAAAAAGATGAAAGCACAGAATGCTTAAGTGATTTGCAGCCAGGTCACATAGCTAATATGCTTCAGAGCTGGAACTAGAACCTAGAGCATCTACCTTCATCCTCTCGCTAGCCTTCCAATGCCCACACAGGAAAGGCAAGGCACACATAGGAAGGGGTCCCCGCAGCTAGGGGGGAATGTGATGTCTTTTTGTACTCCCACACATTTCCATGCTGCTCTTCCCTTCCTTTCCCTTCCACTCTTGCACCTGAATCTAAGCTACCTTTACTTCCTGTTGCAGCCAATGTACTCATATTCTAATTTACCTCTTCCTTTTCACTTTTGCTTTTTTTCTCCAAAGACTCTGAAACCAGAGTAATCCTTTACAAATATAAATTATATGATGTTATTCTCCTACTTAGAGTCCTTTAATAACTTTCCACTGGGCTTGGAAGAGAAGCCAGGTGCCTTATTGTAACCTTCAGGACCCTGTGTGAGCTGGGCTCTGTCTACCTCTTCAAAAGCAAATCTCTCACCTTCCCCCTTGGTCTTCTTTGAGTCCCCCCACCCCCTACACACACACCTCTGGGGTCTAGAACTTGCTGCCTTTTTTTTTTTTTTTTAATGTGAAATACTCTGGTCTCTCTCTTCACCTAACTCTTATTCATCTTGACCTAAATGTGGTTTCCACAGAACCTAACCTCATCTATTCGCAATTAGACTTTCATTAATATCATTAGTAGGATCTTGTTCATGCTTTCTAATTCTGCACCTATTAATTTGTAGGCTCATTGGTTTATTGTCTGCTTCTCTCTGTAGGCTGCAAGCTCCTTGAGGCAAGGGTGAGGTCTGACAGAGCACTGCTACCAACTCCATGTCCCTCAGTACACAGACCGGTTCATAACACCTAACAGACATTGTACCTCCTTAAAGGACAAACTAGTACTCAGTCCACAGCCCAAAACATAAATCATATTTTATACTGGATCCATCCTATTTAAATCCTCAAGTAATACTAAACTTGTAATATAGTTAAAACTTTGTAAAAAATTTTCTTCTCCTTTAGGAATCTCTGTTTAAACCGCCCAAGTAGAGTGTCTTTATACTTCCACTCCGCCTGGTGCCTATTTTCATTATTATATTCATTGTATCCTATGCTATATCCATATTATTTCACAACTGTATCTTCAGGAAGACTGTATCCTTCAGAGAAGAGGAAATAAGACATACTGTTTTTGAATCTACTGCCTAGTCAAAAAATCTAATGTACAGCAAGTGCTTAATAAGTGTCAGCTGTATCAAGTAATAAATGAGTGAAATTAAGCTATCAAATATTCTCAAGTTTTTAGTAAAATATGTCTAGGCAGAAATTTTAATGTTTAATGATATGGGATACTAGTTTCTCTAATGTCAAATTATACAGTTTAATCCTATCAAAATATTTTTAATACACATTTTTTTTTCTTCTTTTTTTTTTTTTTTTTGGTAATGCAGATCAAACTCAAAAGCATTCTATCTCCTTTTTACTTTTTACTTTTTGTTTTGAAACAGTATCTTGTTAGGTTGCTAAGGCTGGTATCAAACCTGTGATCCTCCTGTTTCAGCCCTCCAAGTACTGAGATTACAAGTCTGTGCCACCATGACTGGCTTATTCCACACTATCTTAATAATCAAAACTTCCTTTTGGCCTTTTGTTATGTTAGTACAACAACAAGAAGGCAATTAATAGAATCTCTTCAGTAAATCCAAAGAGCAAACATTTGTCCAATAACTTACGTTTTAAAATAATAAAGGCTCAACAATTATATTAAGGTGAAATAATGTATTGCCTGTTCAGAAATCACCTATCTCTTTTAATCTCAACTACTCTAAACATGGTTGAGAATCAGATAATAAGGACAAAGGATTCTGAAGTGTCAACATAGGTCACAGATTCATCTCTGTGGCCAGTAGCTCACTCAGGAACACTGACTGTTGCCCAACAGGTAAATCTAACAAGCTAGATTTTTAAACTTACAAAAACGTTAAGAAAACATAATTAGGAGGATGACTAAGAACTATGAGAGGCAAGTTCAGTGACCAAAACAAAAAGTACAGCTGTCAGAAAAACAGGAATCAAACATTTATTATGAGGAATCATGGAACTAAAAAATTAAAAATCAATAGTAGTTCTAGAGGCATTTTGTTTAGTAAACACTGTTAACTTTTAGCACTAAAAATGTTTTATAGTCTACTGCATAATCCTATGATTGATTATAGTTCAATCTACTAATTAATTCATAATGATAGCTGTGATTTATCAAGAGAACTAAAACTGCATTTAGGATAGTTTAAGAAAAGAGGCAAGTATGCAATATATTGTATAATTATGTTCCAAATGACTGAAGTGACTATAGCTTTAATGTTCAATGGGCACACTTTTAACAATCAAATATATAAAACAGAATAACACATATCCCAAGAATTCTGTATAATTCTGTATATGTAAATATATATATATGTATATGTATATATATACATATATATATATATATATATATATATTTACTTTCCGAAATCCTATCTTAGTTTTAAATAAAGAAATCTTATTTTTGGAGAGTTTACACTTGCCCAGCAACTTGAAAGTAGTCTACAAAAGTCTAGAATAGATATAGAAAGCAAAATACAAAAAAACTACTGTAGTACCTGTTGTGAACCACTGAAATTCGTTGAATTGGAAACTGAATTATTTGCATAAATTGTAGATGACGGTGCAAAACTGGAACCTAGAGATAAAGAACAAACTGCATTTTTAAAGTTTTCATAGCAAGTCAGCCATGACAAAATGAAATCCTGTCATTTGCAACAACATGGGTGGAACTGGAGGATATTAAGTGAAATAAACCAGGCAAAGAAAGACAAATATCACATGATCTCACTCAGATGTGGACTCTAAAACAGTTGATCTCATTGACGTTAAGAGTAGACTAGGCGGGTGAGTAGGAATACAGAAGGGGAGTGAAATGTTGATCAACTATACTGAGCAACAGGAGAAATAAGTTCTGGGGTGCTATTGCTATTGTACAGTATGGCGAGTATAGATAACAATGCAATGTCTATTCTTAAAAAGCTTTTGAGAAAAGATTTTGAATGTTTTCACACAAAGAAATGATAAATGTTTGAGGATATAGCTCTGTTTACTCTTATTTCAATGTTATATAGTGTATGCATGTATCAATACATCATATGGTACCCATCATATGGTACCCATAAGTGTGTAATTATTATGCATAAATTATAAAAATAATTAAATAGCATTTCCATGTAGCCTCCAAAAAAGTTTTCCTTGGAAAATATTTCACTTTTCAGAATTCACTGAGAGAAACAATGAGAATTTTTTTGTGAAGGCAGTGAAATTTAAAGTGGGGAGCATTAGCCAAAAAAAGTGCTTTGATCCAGCCCCCGTAGTGACAGGTAGTAAGGCCTTTCCTAGTGCATCTGTAGGGCTAAACAGGAGCACCTTCAATAGTCTTTGTGAGAATTGAAGTGATCATTCAAGATGAAGTGCCCAGAAGTGCAAGGGCACTTAAAAAAAAATGTCATTCTGACTGAAAATACTTCTAGGAAACTTCTGGAACTTTCAAAATATGCCTATCCCATTTGCATACAAGCACTGATGGAGTTAAACATTTGGGTGGGGTTTTTAGTTACGAAATAAGCCCACAGAATCCATTTAGAAGTGATGTTTGCAGCTCCCTATCACATTATGTCTTCTCTGTAGAACTAACTACAAGAAGTGTGAATTTGGGTTCAGATGCGAAGAACTGTTTAAACTGAAAGAATCTAGAGTTTGAGAGCCTTCTGAAACTTGACTACAAAGTCTGACATTTATTTAATTATTTTTCAAGCGGGGGCAAAAATAAGTGAAGTTATCTATTACAGATCTTTTTTTTTCCCCTTTAAATATGTCCTTATGAATTGTACATGTTAGTAAAATTAAAGACTATCAAGCCTGCTGATTACCCATTTTATCAATGTGCTTTGACTAGCAATAGATTGTGTAATCAACACACTTAATTTGGCCTGGAAAAGCTGATATGAAATTATGTGGGAAATAAGATGAAAATGTCTTTATGCTCTGTCATACTATTAACTGAAGTTGTGTGGCTCAAAGTGGCTATCATATTTATGCAAATATATTTCCACCTATAGTCTGGGTAAAAAGAGAACTAGCATTCTAGCCAAAACTGGCTCAGTAATTATTTCAAGTGAAATAATTAGGTCAGTTGCTAAATTTCAGTGTGAGTTGTTTTGGGATATGTCAATATATCCCCAAATTTATGACAACAATATAGACAAAATGACAGATGAAAACTAGCTTTTAATATTTGCACTATCTTGCTAAAGGTCTTTCTGCAACTATTTTGTAAAGATTAAACATAATT
Organism: Graphiurus murinus; assembly: GCA_004027655.1. Lineage (NCBI taxonomy): Eukaryota > Metazoa > Chordata > Mammalia > Rodentia > Gliridae > Graphiurus > Graphiurus murinus. The sequence continues at coordinate 35,662 of PVLC010007799.1, read as the reverse complement.
TTTAATAGGAGCCAACAAGAAGAAAAAGCTTAAAACAGTCCTGTAGGGAAGATGGAGATAATGTAATAAATTATATAAACAACTCTATTAAAATATGGTATCAATAGGAAAGAAGTATTTTAAGAATGAACAAAAAAATCCTCAATGTTAGGTGGAACTTAGAAAAGTGCGAATTCATTTTTAAATATAATCAAAATAACATTGCATTCTTAAGGAATATTGAAAAGAAAATTCTGGTTTGTGCTGTGAGTCTTTTAAATTACTCTAGACAGCAAGCACATGATATCCTGACCTGATGTCTGGACTGAAGGCTGCTTTGCTTGGACATGGTTTCCTGCTGATGTTGTGTGCGGCTTAAACTTAAGTATTTACATTTGGAATGAGTCATGTTTCTTGATATATATTGAACTATTTTCATCATGTTTCTTCTCAGTTGTTTGTCTTAAGAAATTCTGTGAGCCTTGGTTAAATTTGAAACTGTCTTCATGACTGGATATTTCTAAGTCTGAAGCCAAGGAGTCTCATCCAGAGAATTTGTTTTAACAGGACATAGTCTGCATGTGGCTACTTACCTGGCATTTGGTAAGAATAAGGTGTCTGGCCGGGCTGTGGGGTAGAAAACCCTGGGCTGTAACTGAGGCAGCCACTCTGTAATGGGGACTGAGTTTGGGAAAGCCCACTCTCTGTCTTGATGGCTGGCAACATCACACCCAAATCTGTATTGAAAACACATGTGTAAACCATTTGATTAATAAGATGATCGTCCTTCTGAGCTGTAACTTACATTAAAACATAAAACTACTAGACAGTAGGATTACTCGCTTATAACCAAAGAAGGAGAAGGTAGAAGATGCCAAATACCGTAAGTGGGCAGGCTGTAGGGCTGTCCTGTCTGTGAGTAGGCTGTGTAGACGGCTGGCTGCTGCATCCCCGAATACTGTGTCTGGCCTGCATAGGCAGACATTGTTTGAGCTGCTGGTGTAGAAAGAATGTGTGGATAGGGCCTAAATATCAGAAAAATAGCATTATTGTGGCAACAAAGACTGCATATTAATTCAGACAGCTTAGATTCAGTGAAACCCTTTAACACCCAGGAAGTAATCCTTCTCTTTACCCGCAACAAAATTTTAACAATACAGGAGAGAACAAACCACTCTAGTGACCTGAAAAATAATGTAAACTCTCTTTAGACGACCTCATCTGTAAAATGAGAATTTTGACTTAGATGTTTCATCTAAAGTCTCTTCCAGGTCTACTTAGCACTCCAATTAACATGTAGATGAGGAAAATGGAGCACAGGCCAGTTGATTAACATTCTTATGAGCATTTTTATACTTACCACCAGTGACCTAATGCTACACAATGATTACAAAAGTCTATTTAAAGGTTCTTCCAAAAATTCATTACCCAAAATTTGAAATCTTAAAAAAATAATAATAAAAAAGAGGAGGGGTCTCTCTGAAAAGAAATAGAATTCCATTCCCACCCTCTTGCCACATTTTATGTAATGGTTCCCACTGGATATGCGATCCCCAGCCTACACTTAAGGACATTCTTGAAGCCGCAGAAATTAACACATTATGTTAATGTGTATGCATCAAGAATCCAAAATCTCAGCACATCTGGCTGATTCCAAACAAATTCAAATATACACCAAATATAATTAAACTCGAAATATCTACTCCTGACCACAAGAAAGACACATTAGTTATAAAAGCAATAAAACATATTCTCCAAAAATATGTTTACTATAACTTGAATTCCAATAAAAATATGTCAATGATGGAATGAATTATGATGTTTGGATAAAATGTGATATCTTTATATTTTCTTCAAATTACCCAGCATTTTTGAATTTTCATTAAAAAATAGTACATTCTGGTTTGAGTTTGATATTCTACTCAAAGTACATACATACCCAGAATAAAGGGAATTGTCCAGATATAAAGTGATGTCTCCATTTTTTGTTTTCTTTCTCTTTTTTTGTTTGTTTTTGGTCCTGGGGATTGAGCCCAGGGGCAATCTCCCTCCAAGCTAAATTCCCAATCTTTTTAAAATTTCTGTCTTTTCTTTTTTATTTTGAAACAGGAGCTCATTAAGCTGCTGAAGATCTCACTAAATTGCTGAGGCTGGGCTCCGTTCTGCAACGCTCCTATCTCAGCCTCCCAAGTAGTGGGACTACAGGCATGTGTCATATGCTTGGCTTGATGCTTCTATTTCTAATTTGTATAGGATATTTACTTGTATGTATAATTCATCCCAGTATCTATCCAACTATCTATAATACAGAAATGTTTGCCAATTTAAAGTTGTTATATTGTGTGGATACAAATTAATAAATATAATTCTGGAAAAGTGTTTTAACAAAGCTGAATCTACTGAGCACTTACTTGGAAGGATATAGCTGTGGGGAGTACTGATGCGTTGACCTAGGGCTGTAGCCGCTACTTGTTATTACTGTAAGACACAAAAAACCAATGCACACACACAAAAATTGCTTCATAAACACATTTCACTAGAGTATGTATAACTAACTTAAAGAAATTGCAATGTTAAATGTATGTTTCTAAAATTCATTTTCTAAAAAGAGCTCCATCAGCACTTTTTTCCCCCAAATTAAACTCCTTCAAGATTTGTTCTAGGAGCATGAAATGAACATTCCTTTCATAAATCATCCTATCTCTCTCCCATTTTCTTAAGTCAGTAGCAAGCTCTTATATATTGATGTGTTATGAATAAATATGTTTGTTGATAGGGTAATTAAACTTTCATGATATAAAGATATTTTTAAGTTTACAAGCTTTATATTTTAAATATATAACCTCCATATTTATTCTCATGAAAATAAAGTAAAAATTAAGAAAAAATTGATGTTCCAACCATCACTTCCTAATTGAAAACATGCTGTTGTTTTCCATATTCTTTCATTTTACCAATCAGAGGAGTGTTTAAAAATGCAGAGTCTAAAACACTGTAGCAATAATTGGAATATACATAGCAAACCTGAGTGGCAATGTAACACTTTATTTTAAGCATAATCACAAAATGCAGTAGCGATCATATTTTCAAGTATATTTTGAACTATCAGAGATAATACTTTTCTGAGAAGAACTTAAAAGTGAAAGTCAGGTTCTATTACCATTTCATCCAAATATGCACCCCAAACTGGAAGAGATCCAAAAGTTTGGAAGTTTCTCTTTCCTTTAACCATCTGCTTTGACTAAGACAGATGTATTGCAAATATATGGGTTCTAAAGTATTGAGCCAGCCCCTTCAGAGCCAATCCATACTGGGCAGGCACACAGAGTGTCTTTATTAGGCCATCTGCTGTTCATTCACTTTTCAAAAAGATTAAAGTAGTACACAATGCAGTGCTGGAATTAGTTTAGTCTAATCAATCATAGTTATACTTCAAAGTACTATGCCCTTTCTAGGTTGTTCATAATTCTGGAGCTAAACTTTTAGAATTGTAAAAGTGACAAATAGGTTTAGGTTGCTAACTATTTTATGAAATATGATATATTTCTCGATCCAAATGCTACTAAGTAGCCTTGTGATCTTTTGCTTCGTGAACATATAGGATGTAATGTGTTTAGAGTTCTGTTTTGCCTGCAAGCTGAGTATGGAAAGCATGTCGTGGTTTTCAGAGCAATAGTACCATGGCCATAAAGCATATTTTGATGAGTATTATGGGTCAGTTTGGAAAATCATCACATGTGACTAAGCTTGTTAGGCTCTTAAAACTTTTAGGAACTGAAATTTAAGTGAATTTTTTCTATGCGTATTTGGAAATAAATTGACCAATAATCCATTAGTTTTCTACTTAATTTTTTAAAAATGTAAAAGACTATTTAAAACTTTCAAACTAACTTCACAACAAACTCTTTATGATATACCCCATGGGCACTAAATGCATGTTATATCATGAGTGTTATTCTATAGGAAATTCATCAAATTTATTAATTTTGCAATCGTGAATATTTTGTCTAGTAGAAACACAATTAAATGACACTTAATTCCAGGCTTTTATGTCTCTTTTCTAATGGAATTTCATTTTGGTACACTCAATATTTGGGCTATATATACCAGTCAATTATTTTCAAGACTGAAAAGTGAAGACCTTTCCAAAAAGACATTAAATAATGAAAAGAAACACTGTCACAGCATTTATTAAATAAAACAAACAGCAAAATTCTACATTTCAGGAAAAAAAAACATATGCATAAACACAGTTCTGAACATATAGGATGCTTTTTCCCTATAATGGGTGAACATCGACATCATTAGACTAATGGACCCACAACACCGTAAAGGATCAATTAGTTTTTAAATTTTCATATTAATGTTTACATGTTCCTTTTCAAAATAAAAGACAAAACCTTTGGCTCAGAGAACAAAGATGGTCATAGAAGGAATAAAAATTGGAGAGTTTATACTCTTTACAAAAATATATACATTTTATTCTGACTCATAAATGTATGGATAACTATAAGCAACAACAAAATTTGGCTAAAGTACATTATAATTATGCTGATCAGGGTAAAGACAGTTTCTACAAAAACAGTCTGATCTCCAGAAAGATGCCTGAGATATCATGCATGAATGTGGAAGACCTTTGCTTTATTCCTCATTGTCATTTAGTTAACAATAGATATTACCCCAAACACTCAAATCAGTATATTCCATTACTTCTGCAAACAAAAGTAAGCATAACTTAAATTTTGTTTGTCTTCCAAATGTTCTAAAAAGTAATTTTTAACAAAAAAAATTTTTTGTGTGTGGTACTAGAGATTGATTGAACCCAAGGGCATTCTACTTCTGGGCTATATCCCCAGCCCTTTCTATTTTTTTTTAAACAGGATCTTGCTGAGAGTCTCCCTATGCTGTTGAGGCTGTCCTCTAACCAGTGATCCTCCTGTCTCAGCCTCCTGAGTGCTGGGATTTAGACATGTGCCACTACACCAGGCTAATTTTTAAGAATTTTAATGTCTATTATGAGTTTCCTGGAAGATGGTATCAAGAAATTTTAAGATTTTCCTCTTATAATAATTCCTTAGATAGTGACTTTCAGTGGAATGGGAAGGATGGGGTAGATCTGTCTGCCAGGAGACATTAAAGTAGCTGGGGAGATTTTTTTTTTCTTCAGCTTTACATCTGAAGGAGGCGTTACCAGCATTCAGGTTCCATTCAGGGTGCTGTTGAGTATTTTACAATGTACAGAAAGGCTCTCTCAAAATAAAGAATTAGCCCCAAATTTTAATAGTGCTGCTGTTGAGAATCCTTGTCCTAAATCCCTGCTGTCAAGTAGGACTCTCCACCATCTTGCTTATATTCCTGGATTTGAGTTGTCTGATATGGTAGCTACTAACCACAAGTCATCAATTTAACACGGAAATGGGGCTAGTATGACTAGAAGCGACATTTTTTATTTTACCAAATTTTAACTAATTTAAATTTGAATAGCCCTACAAAGTTCCTAAAGAAAACTGGGAAAATATGTGTAAAGGAAATATGAGTCAATTTCAAGCAGCGTGATTGTTGACACCTATTTATTTTCCTGTCCTTTTATTTTCCAGTGGAGTATTAAATAAAAGACTCAAGGGCTGATTCTCAATACACGGTTCTCCTTATTTATACCACTGATTAGGTGTGAGACCTTGACTTGTGGCTATACTGCCTGTGGTTTCTGTGTGCACCTTGTGATTCTCATCTGTAAAATGGAGCAGAGAGCTCTGAAGTTCCTTCTAGAGCCAACATTCTATAGTTTTGCCATTTAACTTTCAACATACTGGTATACTCTTGAAGTATGACAGTGATTAGTCAATAATTCAGTCCCATTCCTTAAAAACTCATTCATGTATGTTTATTTTGCAGGAAGTTGATGAGAGTTATTATGGGGTAAATGAGCAATACAGAGTAACAGAAAAGTCAGTACCTATTTATGTCCTTGGAAGCAGGTGAATTGCTGGAAAGGATGCGGATTAGCACATATGAGTCTCTATGCAAAGTTTGTCTACTATTAACTACTTCTGTTTGGAGTACTAATATTTCTGTGAGTATATGACATCTGCTTCCAGTTGGTGTGAACTAATAAAACTGGATCATCTGCATCCATAAAAACGCTATATGTGCTACAATGACATATGCTCAAAGACATACCTCAATTCTTTTTACATGAAAAATACCCACATAAAATTCTTGCACATAAGAGCACGGATAAATATGAAATATATTACAGCAGAATAACAGAACCAGGATTTAACTGCCACAAATACTTTTCTAGGTTTAACGTGCATCTTTCTGTTATACACATTCTTTCAGAGGCTTAAAAAATATCCTTTCACCAGAAAATAAGACAAACAAAATATTGTAACTTAAGAAAAATAAAATCTTAGGTTGACTTTATCTGTGCCTTTTTTGCTCGGCTAGTAGTTATCAGGTATTTATATTGTAAAGGAACGATGTTTAAAGACACACTGTTGTTCTCTTTGAAGCGCAGGACTGCTGTCTGAGTCTGGGTTCTAATGCAACCAGCATGTGTCTCCCTGAAGCCCATTAACCTTTAATACTTGTCACTCAGCTGCTTACACAGGAGGACTTCTTGAAACCCAAAGAGGAAACAAGGTTACTTAGAGGGAATCAAATGGATAGTTTTACATCTAGAATGGCAGACAGGAGGCAGTTTTTAATGGAATTTAAATGGGCAAATTGAAGGAACAAAGTCAGCTATTACAACCTAATTACTACATGAATTAAACACTGTATAAAATAATGACAACAGAAGCCCCCTCTGCTTATCTCTGATAAGAAAGGTGTGCGATTGTGTCACTGTCGACCGAAAACCTGGCAAAATGACTCCAAATACAGTTTCTAAAGATTCAGAGCTTTAGGACAATTAGTTCTCCAAAAAATATGAATTTGTTGCTAACTGAGGGTCTAATAGTGCGATGTTGAGGCTGCTCAATTCGCAAGGAGGGTGATGTGCATGTACCCCGATGCGGACGTAATGACGCACGAGCTAAAGGCTTTACCTGACCCAGTAAAAGTGTCAAGCGCTCCATCTCCAGTCGTGCTTGTGGTTTCACTGCTGTTCAAGGGCTCTGTTTTGACTGCAAGAAGAGACACTACGTAGAAGAACAAGTACATGTGAGTTTTACGTCTAAATTTATATCAAAGACCCTGACTGTTCTACTACCGATTTTGCTAGCTACTACCACGGGCATGCAAGAGAAAACTTGAGAAGTCGATGAGGAAAGTTTTGTTAATTTAGCTTCTAAATGGGCATGCATTTAGAGGATTTATTCCAAAATCCTCCAGCTAAGCTAGTTTTCTGAGCCTGGCTTTCAAAGGCAGTCAACCTTAAAAAGTGAAACAGCAGTACATAGATTTGCATTTTCAACTCACTTAAGTGCACTCTGATACGGTCAATAGACAGAAGAAAGGGGTCACCAGTCAGTCTTTAGTGCATTTAATCCGAATCACAACAAAAGAGATTTACTAGTTTGTATTTTCTTCTTCCCAAGGAGATATTTAAAAACAAACAAAAAGTGATTGCATTGGAGTAAACTGTAGGTATATGCGAATACAGAAATCATGAACCTTTTCACATGATCGGTAGGAAATCAGGCACTCATTGAATTTTCTGCTCTAAAGACACCAAGAAGGCTTAAAGTGCTGGGGTTTTCATATTAATGCCATAACCATTTTAGTGTTATAACGATAAGCAAAGAATAAGAGATGACTTGTACAATCCTTGTGCTAGGTTATTTCTACTTTGAGATGGTGTATTTTGGCAAAATCTTCCCTTGGCAGTGATGTAGCCTGGCACACAGTGTTGTAATGAGCTGCAGCGAGTGGTGGGGGCAGCATTAAGACCTCTACCCATTTGGTCACACCATATTTTCCCTTTGTTGGCAAAGCACTACTACATACATCACAGCAGTAAGGGAAGACACTCAATTATTTTCTACTTAACACCTCTTGTGTTTCCTGGTCATAAATGGAATAGTACAGTTAAGTAACTTGGAAGCAAGCAGAAAACTACAAAGAAGAAAGCCTAAGACTAGCCAACCATGAATAAATCTGCCAAAAATGAACAGTGGGTCACACAGCACCCACCAACCGAGCATGCCAGTAATGTTGCTCTGTTAGAAAAGCGGTTAATTGATGGAATGACATGCAGTAATGATTATGCTCTTTCCACATGAGCAGAGTTAAACAGATCCTCAGTGAGCTCTGGGTTAATTTAGCATCCATGATTTAATAATGACATGGCAATGTTGGAAGATTCAGAGGTGACCTGGTAAGGCTGGAACTGTTAAGAGAAAGTAAAAAATCAGCTTACGTATCCTAGCAAAATGGAAATTTAAAGTTGACCTATCTTTCAATAGCAATAATAATATAAGTTTAATTATTGGTGTAATGATGAACAGCAGATTGGTGGTTACTACTTTTCAGTAGTTTGTGCAGTTGTGCACATTATGGTTATACCTGATCAGCAACTAGACTCACCACTCTAAAAGTATTTATTACTACAAAATTATTTATCATTTATTGAGACCTTACTATGTGCTAGGTAATGTATGTGCTAGACTATATAGATTGAGCTATCATTAAAACAATCCTGATGTATGCAAATCACTGTATCTGTTTTTTGTTTTTTTTTTTGTTTTTTTTTTGGAGGGGGTACTGGGTATTGAACCCAGAGGCCTTCTACCTCTGAGCTACAACCCCAGCCGTTTTTAATTATTTATTTTGAAACAGGATCTCACTAGGTTGCTGAGATGGGCCTTGAACCTATGATCTATTTTATAGACAAGGATGCTGAAAGTTAGGTAGGCTAAGGAGTCTAAGTCCCATTACAGAAACTGGCAGAGCTAAGATATGAATTAAGGTCTTTAGCTTTAGCTTTATTTTTATGTGCCAGGGTTTGAATGCAGGGTCATTCTATCTCAGAGCTACACCCCCAGCTTCATTTTATTTTTTTATTTTTATTTTTTTTTTTGTGGTACTGGGGATTAAGCCCAGGGGCTTTCTACCTTTGAGCTACATGCCCAAACCTATTTTATTTTTTATTTTGAAACAGTCTCACTAAGTTGCAGAGGGTCTCACTAAATAGCTGAGGCTGGTTGTGAACATGCAATCCTCCTATCTCAGCCTCCAAGTACTAGATTACAAGCCTGCACACCACCACACTCAGCTTTATTTTTTTATTTTGAAACAAGGTATCATTAAGTTTCAGAAAGACTTGCTAAATTGCTGAGGCTGGCCTGGAGCCTGGGATCCTCCAGTCTCAGCCTCCCAAGTACTGGAATTAACAGCGTGGGCCACTATCCCCGGCTAGGTCTTCAGTTTTAACATTCATAATCTTTACACCATAACTGGCTGGCTTCAGGTATGAAAATGGATTATGTTCCTGACAGTAGTTCTTCACAAAAGCTAAGAGCATGATATGAATATGGTGACCTTCTGTACAGAGTAATATGGAATGCTTGATTAAAAATGAAAACTAAACTGTTTCCATTTCTTCCTCATGAAATGTTTTAAGAGACAAATAAGAAGTTTAAAGGTAGATAACAGCAGCACACAATTAAAAGGTGCTTAATACATCCTAAGTGTTCTTCCTGTGCTTTGTAGGAGCTAGCACGTTTACTACCACAACAGTCAGTAGACAAAACTATTATCTTCATTTTTCAGATGAGGAAATTGAGGCACAAATAGATAAAAACCTCTTCCATAGTCACATTGCTAGCAAGAGCTAAAATCTGAGATCAGTTGTGTTTATAGACTCCAATCATTAAACCATATGGCATTTTAGGGTGCACCAATAAATCAAGAATTGACTCACCAATGAGTCAATCATCCATATACTAAAATTCTGGAAGATTCCTTTCATCTGTAGAAAGATAATCCAGAGAATTATCAAGATGGGTATAAAAGCTACACTGTATGATGTCCATGTTTTATTTTTGACATTATAGCAAAAAGCATAGTCCAAATCTTTCAGTAAAACTAAGACAAAAGATTCTTAAAATTTCCAAATTCTAATGGTGGGTAAGTTCCTATTTAAATAAGTCTATGCTTATAAATAATACTTGTTAAACAGATTTGTTTTACTATGACTATTAATATATTTCACTTGTGAATTGGAGAAGGGAGCAGAATGTGAGTCTGACAAAACTATTCTAGAAGCCAGAGATGAAAATCAATTTCATTACTTGGGGTTTCAACTTTGAGAATTGGTTTTAAAAACATAGTATTGTTTTTTTTTTATCATAATCTCTTCAACTAAAAACTTTCAGATAAACAAAAGGAGAAAGAAAAAGGAGATAATTTTTTTCTTTTTATCTCATTCATAATATTGGTAATCATTCAATAAAATTTTAAAGGTCTGTATTTACTCAAGGATAGAAAAAGGTGGTTCATTTTACTGAGAAAAAGCATCCTGAGAAAATATATGAAGAGATGCAGAAATACCAAGATGTGCTCAGTGTACTAAAGTGTGTGAATTTTCAGTAATAAGTCAATAAATAGATGCTAACATTGAAAAAACTAGCACACACTAATGTAAAATTATTTTTCCTATGCAGGTAACTGTAGAACCAAAGAAAAAATGGGGGAAGAAATAAATGATGCTGTCTCAGTAAACACATTATTTTCCCATTAAGTAAGCATCAACAAATATCTCTTGAGCTTCAAATAAGATGCACTCTATGTATATTTGCTATTAAAATGATATTAGAATAAGGAGTATCTTGAGATTCATAAAACAGTTAACTACTATAAAGTATATGTTTTATAATAAAGTTTGAAAATGGAAGTCATTTTCACTGAAGTTTCAGGTAGATTGAAATGCATTCTATTTTTTGTCTTGCTTTTGTTTCTACAATAAGTTAGATATACTATAAACTTTTCTAGTTGCAGACAACTTTTTTTAATGTGCTCTTACTGGTGTATTATGATCTCACATCATAATGTAAATCATGCTGACAATGACATACATGTGCAGACAACTTTTTAAAAAATTAAATATGTGCAAGAAACTATTAGGAAGATTTTTATTAATAAATCTAGTCTTTTTACTATTTCCCTAAAACTTGTAAAAAAATCATCATTCAGTATATATTTTTAATGAAACATTTTAATATGCTTATATATGTTTAACTATGTATTTTATTTCTCTTAAATTAATATATAGTTTAAACCAAGCTTTTTTTTACGAGAGTATCCAAAAATCATTATATACATAAAATAGAACAGAAAACTTTGAAGAGGAGAAAAACACCATATTTTTCAACAACATTCAAATGTTTTTATATCAACAATAAAGCAACAAGTAAACAACAATCAGATTGAAATGTCCAAGACTGAAGAGTTTTGAGGCTTTATTCTTCTACATGCTGAAAATAAGTGAGATGTGGCTCATTTCCCTAAGACTGGATAAAATAACTTTACACAGCACTTTGTACATTGTCAGTTCCCCTTCTGACTAGTTATCCACTTGCAATTTGGTGCTTTTCACAGAGCTAGTGATGTGTGTGTGTGTGTGTGTATGTGTGTGTGTGTTCACACAATGTATGTTTTTATTTTCCTTGCCTAATTGCTATGGAATTGTTAATTATAGGAAAAAATGGACTTGTATTTATTGCCAAGCAGTTTATATATAATATCTAATGCCAATAAGCCTCACCATTGTGTCTCATAGTCCTCATTTGAAAGAAAAGAACTGAAGTTCAGAGAATTAAGTAACTTGTTCAGTGTAATGCTAATATCCAGATGCTGGTACCCCTGACACAAGTCCTTGTCCTTCAGAGCCAAGTTAGTCATAGCATTAACATGAGAACCAGGAAAACTTGATGCTCTACACTTAGAAAAATGTTTCTGGTTGAGATGAGATGTAAATTACTAAATATTCATTGTATATATTTACTATTGTAAGGTTGTCTGCATTCTATTAACAGTGCTTTAGAATGGACAGCTATAAATAAGCTACAAATATCTGTATAGCTCAGTGAGCTATAAATGTTTATGCCTTTTTTTACATTTTACTTAAGAAATTAGAATATATTATAACACAAGAAAATTATATGAAATTTAAATTTGAGGGTCCATACATAAAGTTTTATTGGAACATAGTCACAACCATTAATTTTCATTCTATGTATGGCTGCTTTTGCAGGACAATGGCAGAGATGAGCAGTTGAAAGGAAGACTGCATGTCCTACAAATCCAGTCATATTTAATCATTCTCTTTACCAAAAAATACTCCCATGTTAGAATTATGAATAATTGAATTCTGGCAGCATACTTTTAAGTAGAAAAAGTATATTTCAAGTGTGAAGATGAAAACATACTTGAAGTTAAAACTATAAAAAATATAAATGATGAGCATAAAGGAATGTTCTTTATACAATATTCATTTGCTATAGTTTAATCTGAGATAGAGCAATACTCAACCAAACCATGACTATTTTAAATACTTTTTTTTATAATGCACATTTTCAATAATCATAGGCTCTTCTTTTCAACCCTAAAATTGGTGATTCTGCAATACTGTGATAGTTTTGTTTTAGTTTTTTTATTTTGGTGGGGGGATTGAATACAAAGGCACTCTGCCTCTGAGCTACATCCGCAGCCCTTTTAAATTTGAGACAGCATCTTAAAATGAAAAAAAAAAAGCCTCCTGTTTCAGCCTGGCACCATATTAATGTTTAAAATTTGTTTTTATGTATGGAAATAGTTAATAACTATAGATGAAAAGCATTTTAAGAGACTTAATATTAATTTACAATTTTAAATCTCTTGCTTTTATCACTGATACTTTTTAAAGAGATGAGATATCAACTACTGACTTTGGAATAATTACCAAAGTCTGTAAAATAAGCAAATATCTTTTTGCTATGTTTAGAATCTAATTTAAATTATTAAATTAAGTAACTTTAAATTATTAAATTAGGATCATTAGGTAACTAATTTTGTATGCATGCTCATTCCTTTTACTGCTCTGATCCACATGATTGCCATTGGGTTGAGTTAACCATATAATAAACTTATGTAGTTAGAAAACCACTGTATGCACCTGTTTGCTCAGTTATGAAAAAATATGAGAAGATATTACTGATCTAAGCAACATAAGATTAGAATAAGAAAACTATAGCCAATGTTATCCATAAATGACTACAAGGCATGTCCACCACTTTTCCTTTAAAAGAACTGAACACAGAAAAAAAGGGCAAACGTAGAAAGAGCAACAGATGGCAAACCAGAGGGGCAAGTCCACACACACAAACGCATGCAGTGTACCATCAGCTCGCATACTTGTTGCGGAAGAGGGGGTGTTGCAACTCAGCAACCAGTCTGCTGTATTTAAAACAGTCATGTTGTCCCCTGAGAACAGGAACAGTAAAGGAGTTCATTGTCTGAATGCCTGCTGAGTGTACATGAGTAATCTTCAACGCTTGCCCAGGTCTCTGACCTCTTAGCAAAATTATAACTGCACTGTATTATTTCCTCATTTGTAGTTTATCACGTATGTTTTAGTTCAGTTAAAGACAGATACATGATTCATGAGCTTCAAGGTCTAATCTAGGTCTAATTTTATTAGTACCTTAAGAATTTAAAGTTTAAATGCAAATGTTCTTACTCTAGTAGTCATCACTAAATATTCTTATACTTTTGCAATTTCATCATTAATTAGCTGAAATTATAGATGCACGTTTAGACACAAATAAACATTATAAACAAGGAGAATGTTAATCTACAAAGGGGTTGGTATAAAACATTATTAAATACAGGTAAGTTGCAATGCACACAACTTGACAGAGAAACTTTTAGGTTGCACAGTTACATTAAATGGGAAGAGGTGTGTCAATTTTATAGCTATTTATTTAAAATTTAAAAGAAAATATGATGTGGCAAATGCTGATATCTGGTAATATGAATAGTTATAAATTAGAACAAATTTCACTTTTTTGACTGAACTAGAACTACAAAATTTCAAAATGATTTTGAATAATTTAAAAAGCAATTTGTATATCATCTATATGTGTATGTATAGTTGCCATAACTACATATTCTGATACAAGAATTAGATCACACATTCTGACCAGTTGAATGCATTTTCTAAAAATAATAAAGCAGTATATTTGGAATCATAGCTGTTACTATTGCCATATGTTGTGGCATAATTCTGGTGTAATGAAATGAGAAGGTATCTGGAGATAATGTCATCCCTTTTTAAGTAAATGCTAAGTATTATGGTATTATTCTCTTTGAAAAGAAAACACAGCAGATATGAACATTTGAACATTTTTGTATTTACAAAATAATTTTTAAAAACCAATTTTGTGAAAAATTTTGGCATAACCCCATTTTACTATTCATGCTAAAATTAAAAAATGCAATGTATGCATAAATAATATCAGGGCACAAATACTTTAGCCACAATTTCTAAGGGAAAATACAAGAAAGAAGCCTTTCTATGGGTCCTCACAATTTTCCTCAGGACTATTTATTCTCTCCAAATGTTTACAGCTACAGAGGAAAAACACACATTTCAAGAAAATCAAGAGAACAATAAATAATATACTAAACTACATATTCCTTGGATGTAATGTTAATTATGGTGTTGGTAATGAGATATTCACTTATTAGCACATCCCTACCATGTGAAATTAAAGAAAACTTTAAGATGTGATTCTGGGTATCTTTGGGATACAACACTTACCTCCTGTTCCATTTGTAGTGACTGATGTGCTGCTGAGATTGGATTTATCCAGTTTGGAGCTACCAGGAGTATCACTACCTCCAACGAGAGTGTGAGGACTCGCTAGGTCCTGCATTTCCATAGACCTGTCAGGGCAGAAAGCAGCAGAATAAAAGTTGAAATTTCAGCAAGTATTTTTAGGAAATTGCATATGTTATTCCACTGAGCACATGTGTGATCTCACAATAAGTGTAACCAGTAGCAACTTTCTAGTTAACCCAAGTGAATATGCCAGTCCATTAAAATAGCTTCCACAGCAATTCAGACCTTATAATTTGCTCATTATTTATAATCTACAATTATTTCATATAATAATGTAAGTAAACAAAAATCACTCTGTCATCTTGGCAGTTGACAGGGACACCTGCCCTCCTAAACTGATCACCTCTGCTATAAATCTGAGAAATGCTGAAAACATTTATTTCCCATAATTTGGCATCCCAGAGGCTACTAAAGAAGAAATCAGTAGCTAGAAATAAATGGAACTCAAAGCCAGAACGGAAGTTTCTAGATGACGTCGTTGACCCAGGCAGCTGAAAGATGAGCCTGAGGCCTGAGAGCTTGAGCTCTAATACTTCTCATATCCATTCAGGAGTAGAAGACTTTGATATACGTTTGTTCCAGAGAATGTACTAGAATTGAGATCCTAAATAAAACTATGATTATTGAAAGAGCAACCCCTTTTTAAAAAGGGAATTAGAATAAGAACCCCTGAAAAATACAAGATAAAAGTTGAGAATATTTGTCACCAATAACTTGAACAACAGCAACAACAAAAAATACTATAGAAAGATTTCAGCTAAAAAGAAGAATATCAAATGTAAGTTTAGTTCTATAGGAGGGAATGTAGGGTAACATAAATGTAAATATCAAGGACTATCTTTTCATTTTCTCTTAGTTCATGGAAGATACCCTACTGAGATAAAAATAATTGCATTATATTGTGAGATTTATAATATGATAGAAAAGTACAATAAATGACAATGGCTCAAAGTATGCTGGAATGAAATGATATTTTTTTAAGGTTCTTCAATTTGTCATTAGGTGTTATATTAAACGTGGATAAAAGATAAGTTTAGGGTGCATAAAGTAACCCCACTAGAGACATTAACTAAATCTCAACACATGTATAACAGATTGGAATTGGAAAGGATGAAGTAGCCATTAAACATTAATGAGAAAAACAGCAGTAGGTATAACAAAAATACAATAGAATAATTGAAATAAAAATTTAAAATATAATTTACCCCAGCGAAAACAGGAAAAGAGCAAGAAATAAAGAACATATGGAAAATTCATAGAAAGATGGAACACATGAGCCTAATCACATTGATGCGATGGACTAAACATGTCAATGGAAAGCGGAAGATCGTCACATTGCATCACATGACCTTAACTATAGGTGTCCACACGAGAATCATTTTAAGTGTAAGCACACTGTAGGGGTAGAGTGCACTGCTCAGACATCCAGCTCTAGGATGGAAGAGCTAATTCCTATGGCTACTGGAAGTGTTATGAATTTGCAGCACTCAGCAGAGATCCTTCCCAGGACTTGGCTTCAGCTAAAGAGTCACTGTGCCCAGGGTCACATCTTTCCTGGGGCAGCCTTCATGCGTTGACTTAGTCAATGTAGGGATCCCTGACCCCTGCCCCATGGTTCTCTAGTCTAGGGCTCCCATAAAACCAGCTGAGACCTTTGCTGTGATCTCACAGAAGATCAATCTCTCGTCCAATTCTGCTTCCTTCCTTCTCCCCAAAGGTTTTTATATTGCGATCCTAATCTAAATAAATTCCTGCACACTCATCTCCATCTCAGTGTTTGCCTCTTGGGAACCTGAAGACCGAGACCCAAATAGACTGAGAATAAAAGAATAAGTCGGGCATGGTGATGCATGCCTGCAATCTTAGCACTTGGGAGGCTGAGACAGGAGGATGAAGGTTTGAGGCCAGCCTGGGCAATTTAGCAAGACCCTGTTTTAATAAATTAAAACAATAAAAAGGACTGAGGGTGTAACTTGGAGGAAAAATGTCCCTGGGTTCAATCCCCAGATCCATCACCACCATAAAAAACAAAAACAAAACAAAATAAACAACAAAAAGAAAAGAGACTAAATAATATATCATGCAAATAATTAACATCAGAAAGATATGAAAGTGATATCACGTAAAATAGGCCTCAAAATGAAGAATATTATTAGCAGATATAAAGAAATTAGAAAATGATGAAGACCAAAAAACTTCCTTAGGAAGACATAACAACCCTAAATGTGCATGTACCTATAAGCAAAGCTTTAAAATACATGATCAAAAACCTGACAAATTAACAGAAGGAACAGATACATCCATAATCATAGTAAGAACTTTTATATCATAATTTTCATACTAACAAGTAGAAAAAGAAGACAAAAATACATTTTAAAATATGTACATAAGATCTGAACAGCATTATCACCAATATGCCCTAATTACCAGTTATAGAAAAACAACTGTAGAAAATACGTTATTGTCGAATATAATGGAATGTCCACCAGAAGGATTTTATGCTGGTCCATAAAATAAATTTAAATAGGTTTTAAAATTGAGACATTACAGAATATGATATGTGACCACAATGAATTAACTTAGAAAGTAAAAGTAGTAAGATATATTAAAAGTATCCCAATATTTGAAAATGAAACACCACACTTCCAAATAACCTCTGGGACAAAGAATAATTCAGAAGTAAATGTAATAAATACTTAGGACAAAATTATAATGAAAACACATCAAATCAAAATTTGTATTATGCAAATAAACTAGCAGTTAGTGAAAAAAAAATTTTAGGACAGGACCAGAGTTTAAAAATGTGTGACCAAGTTTCTACCTTAAGAAACTAGAGAAAGAAAAAAAAAATAAAAGAGAAAGTAATTAACAGGAAGCAGTAAAATGCAGAAATCATTGAAAAAAATAAAACTATGTACAATACAGAAAATTTACAAATCCAGAAGATAATTACTGGAGATACTGATGACATTAAAAGGGTAAAGGAATATTCTGAATGTTATTATGCCAATGAATTTAACAGACAAAATTAGTGAATTTCTCAAAAGACATAGTTATAAAACCTGACCCATAAAAAACAGAATATCCAGAGAGGTTTGGGGTTGGGGTATGGCTCAGTGGTAAGGCAGGTACCTAGGAAAACACACACACACACACACACACACACACACACACACACACTTAAAAAAAATTAAAACAGAAAAGATCTGAATGCAAATTACCAATAGAAGAAATTGGATTAATACTTTCAAAAAAGAAAACTCCCAGGCCATATGGTTTCATTAGTGAATGCTAGCAAACATTTAAGGAAAATTAATAATGTTTTACAAAGATTGTCAGACAAAAATAGGAGGTGATGGCTTTCACTCTGTTGAAAGAGCCCAGCATGACCCTGGCCCAGTACTTGAGAAAGATAATTTCAAAGAAGAAAATTATGGATTCACATTTTTCTAAACAAAGATGAAAAATATGTAACTAAATATCAAATCAAATCCAGCAATAAAAAGAAAGATATATCATGACCAAGTGTGGTTTATCCCAGGAATGCAGAGTTGATTTAACATTTAGAAATCAATGAAATACAATATATTAACAAAATTTTATTTCTATGGATGCAAAAAACTACTTAACAACATTTGTTGTCCATTCATGAAATATATTGTCATCCTAAGAAAAGAAGTATTTTTCTTTCATCCGATAAAAACTATTTATGAAAAAATCTGTAGCTTATACTATATTTAACAATGAAATATTGATTCTTTCAGATTCAAAGGCAAAGGTGTCTGCTTTTCCCTCTTCAGCACACCATTTTACTGGCAATCTTGTAAGACAAAAATAAATAAATAAAAAGGCTAAAGTGTAGAAATTTAGAAGTTTAGAAAGATAAAACTATAATCACATATGACATAATTGTTTACATAGAAAACCTTGAGAAATCCATCAAAAGAACCCCAAATTACTAGAACTAATAAGTAAATTTACCAAAGTTACAAGGACAGGGGCTTTGCCAGGACGAAATGAAACATGAACTAAAAATATCTGCAACTTCAGTCAATGCGTCTCCAGTTCAAATACTGAAGTATCAAAGAAGTGCTTGTTCAAGAGGTTCAACTCAACTCCAGGAGGTCCAAAGGATCTCACTCTCGCTTTAACAGCCAGGCAGAGAAAACGACTTAAACTCTTGAGGGAAATAAACAAAACAAAACAGAAATACTATGCTTCAGTCTCTACTGTTTTTTTTTTTTTTTATATATATAATGTTCAATATACTATAAATATTCTAAGATGTAAGAAGCAGGAATATGTGAATCCTAGTGGAGAGAAAATACATGAAGGAGAAGCAGACCCCGAATATGGCCCATGCCTTGGAATTCGCAGACAGGGCTTGGATGAGCCTCCATGGTGGGCGATACTCATGTATTTTCAGCCTTGTTGCTGGGAGAAGTGCTGTCTGTACAACTCTACTGGGAGACAAGAAGTGGAAACGAACTCCTGGATTCTCCTGGACTCTGCCCCATGCTCCTTTTTCCTTTGCTGCTTTTAATTTGTACCCTGACAGTTTTTCTGAGTTCTGTGAGTTTTTCTAGCAAATCACTGAAGTTGAGGGTGGTCTTTGGGACCCCTCACCACAGCCCTACAATTATTGATCCTATTTCCACTAAAGGCATTAACTTGGACCTCAACACAAACATAGCACAGCTGTCTTGCTGAATTGATGGGATGAAAATCTGGAGAAATTTGGAGAAGATGAGGTAGCTAGAATTTGTGATGTGGACAATCTCACGGTAGGGACTGCTCTAAGAAGGAGTTCCAGAAATCTATATATGAATCTCCTGGAGATGCTGCTGATTATTAAGTGGCACATGTGGAGGTTGACATTCTATGAGACTGGGCAGTGAGCCATGAGGAGACTCTAAGATGAACAATTCTGAGAAGTCACACAGAGCCTGTGTGGTGTTTGGAGTTGAGCAGAAGCCCCCAGAAGCTCCAGCTTCAACACAGGGCTAAACTTGTCCTTGTCCCCAAGTACAGTCTAATCCAGACTGCTTCAACAAAGATCACACACAAGACTCAACAACTCAGACTGATCTGAAAGTAACTTAACTGTCCGCAGAAAAAAGGCAGGCATTTTTTAAAGGAAAAATGAAGCACTCAGTAGTGTAAAATCCATTATTATTCAATTAAAAATCATTAGGCATGTAAAGAAGTCAGAAAATGTAATTCATTAATCAGAGGAAGTCATAAAATAAAAACATAGTTATAAGTAACAAAGATGAAGGAATTAGTAGGTGATGACACGAAAATAAAATTTTAAATACAGTTAACAAGAACAAGCATGAACCTAAAGGGAAATGAATAGTAAGATACAAATAAAGTTAAAATAGAACTGAAAATTACAAAATAAAAAACTTACTTGACAGAATTAACAACATATTATAAAATAAAACATGAATGATATGGAAGATAAAGTACAAGAAAATATTCAGCTTAAAGAATAAAATGAACAAAAATTGATAATAAATTGTTCCTGTAGAACAATATCAAGAAACCTAACCTATATGCAATTGAGGTACCAGAAACAGGAGAAGAGAGAGAGTTGTGCATATTTATATATATGTATATATATAAATATAGACTGAATATTTTACAAATCTTATGGAATACATCACTGAAGCCCAAGCAGGATACACTATATGTCTGTGCAAACAGGAACCCACACACACATAATCCAAACCAAGAAGCACCATGATAAAATTGTTGAAAGCAAGTGACAAAGACAAAAAGATGAAAAGAAACCAGATAAATATTTCACAGACTCTTAGTGGAAAAACAATGCAAGCCAGAAGACAGTCAAATAATTGAGATTGGAGGAAAAAAAAATTATGTTAACTTAGAAGTTATATCCAGGAAAGATGTCCCTTAATAATGAAGGTAAAATGAATTTTTTAAGGTTTTTTTTGTTGTTGTTTTTCATTGCCTGCAGATCAATCCCGAGGAATGTTAAAGGAAATTCCTCAGGCTGAAGGGAACTGGTAACACAAAGGCAGGAATTTTAGCTTGTTTTGTTCACAGCTCTATTCCCAATGCCTGAACAGTGCCTAGAATGTTGTAATTTCTCAACAAATACATAATGAATGAATGAATGAATGAATGAATGAATGAAATGATGTGCAAGCCAAATCCATCTCAAAGCTGTGAATTCAAGCATCTGAGTTCAACAGGGCAAATTATTATTATTACTGTGTGTGTGTGTGTGTGTGTGTGTGTGTGTGTGTGTGTGTGTGTGTGTGTGTTGCTGAGGTTGAACCCAGGCTGCGTTCTACCTCCAAGCTACACCTCAGCCCTATTTTATTTGGAAACAGGGTCTTGCTAAGTTGTTGAGAGCTTAGCTAATTGCTAACTCTGGCTTTAAACCTGGGATCCTCCTATCTCAGTCTCCCAAGTAGTGGGATTAAAGGCATGCACCAGCCGGGTGTGGTGGCGCACGCTTGTAATCCCAGCATTCGGGAGGCTGAGACCGGAGGATCCGGGTTCGCGGACAGCCTCAGCTACCTAGTGAGGTACTCCGCAACTTAGTGAGACCTGGTTTCAAAATAAAGAATAAAAAATAGGGCTGGGGGTGTAGCTTGGAGGTAGAATGCCCCTGAGTTCAATCCCCAGTACCGCAAAAAAAAAAAAAATAATAATAATAATAAAAAAGGCATGCACCATCATACCCAGCTAACAAGGCAAATTTAAGTGTAAAAAACTGGGAGAAGTGAGTTTTAATGGCAGTTGGGAATGAAAAGGTTTATCAATAGTGGTACAAACAGAAACAAACAACAGCAACAAAAACAAAAACATGTGAAATTCAGGAACAAAGATGATCTCCGGAGTAGTAGGACCTGAAAAAGTCATATCTGTAGACACTCTTGATTAATGAACTTTATTACAGTGAGCAATGAATGCTTAATTTTAATTTTACTATCTCCTATTGGACCCACCCAACATAATGACTTTGAATTTAAGGGATCAAGAAAATTAATGATTGCTTATCACATGCAAGAGCACTGTCAGAGGTGTTAGGATTACTGAATGAAGCAAATATGGCCTTACCCTCAAGGGGTTTGCAGTCTAAATGAGAACACAGAGCCTGCACATAGAAACTGAAGGTCTAAAATATTAAGACAGACAGAAAACAAGGTAAACCTGGAGTCAGGAAATTTCTCAGAAATTGTTAGCTGGGTTTTGGTGGATTCAAATAAATGATCGTGGGGAAGGCATCTGGTCAGTGGTATCACTGAAGCCGCAAAGTAGTGCAGGGGCACGTAGCCAGTTTGGACCACGTGCAAGATGAGTAAGCCAGGAAAACCAGTCAGGAATGAAAGAATGGAGCACACACCACAGAGAGGAATTGAGAGAAAAGAGCGAACGGCACTTCTGCAAAACAAAACAAATAGCCAACCAAAAAAAAATATAACCTTGGCACATTACATTCCAGGCCACAGGGAACCTAAATGCAATTATCTGGAGTTCTACAGTTTAGTTCCTTTTGCTTAAATTTCTTTTAGTGGTTGGTGTTTCTTACAATTAAGAGTCTAAAGGTCAGATGAGAAATGTGTGCACATTTGTCTTTATCAATTTGTACCTAACAAAAAGGTATATATACAAAGCACGAATTATTACAAAAAAAAAAAAAAAAAGAGTCTGTAGAGAACAGAGATACATTATTATTCCCAAGAATATGTCAGGGATACTCCTGCAAGTCTTTTAGCATGCTTTGTAATTAATTTAATTGTGAAAGTGCAGATGCCCTTAAAGTTTAATTTATACAAAATATATAAAATACAAATGTAGAAAATGATTAACGGGTATCAATTGTTACCGAGTCCATATTGGATGACATATTCTATGCTTGGTACTTTATATATGTTATCTCCTTTACTCTTTAAAATGACTGATATACACAGTATTTCCAACCTTTTCTAGATGGAGAAATTGAGTCACAGAGAGGACACACAGCACACTCCAGATCATGTAGGCAGAAAGCAGCAGCACTGGAGTTTGAACTCATGCATGTCAGATGCCAGGGCCCAGGTTCTTTCAGATATTGTATGTTTCACATTTTTTAGAGATTTTATTTCATTTAAACCTTGAAACCATTACAGACAATTACAGGTATCTACTCTGCCAAATCTACTCTGCTCATTATGATAGCTAAAGGCCATCCTTGCTGGGTGCAGTGGTGCAAGACTGTAATCTCAGTACTTGGGAGGCTGAGATAGGAGAATCACAGGTTTGAGGATAGCCTCAGCAAGTATGGAGACTCTCAGCAACCTAGTGAGGCCCTGTTTCAAAACAGAAAATTAGAAAATAGGGCTGGGTGTATAGGTTGGAGGAAGAATGCCCCTTGGTTCAATCCTCAGCACCATAAATATATATATATATATATATATATATATATATATATACACACATACACACATACCCCACAGGCACATACACACACATAAATAAATAAATGTGATCCTCCTTTCCTCCAAAGATGTCTATTTCAACCTCCTTTTAGCCGTTCTCATGACATCAGGCCTTGTAAATACTAGCATCTATCTGTAAATATATAAAAAAAGTGAACTAACCCACAGACATAACAACCCACATGAAGAAAGAAAAAGAATTTGGAAGACACTTGCACTTTGTATATTGAGTCCTTTCCATTATTTTTTTTCTGTAGCATACAGGGAATTTATTTCTAATGCATGAAATATCTTCTTCAAACCCAATGAAGGGCAAGCCTTACATATGGGCACTGTAAGATCGCCTCCAACACAGAAACCATGATTCATTCTGCAGGGATCCTGGTAATGAGTCACGGCCTTATTTATTTATAGACTGACTGCATCAGTTGTTCATGGCCCAACAAATGCAAAAGCATCCGAGGCTTTCAATGACACTCGCATGCTAGCTTCTCCTTTTTGCATCAAATGGGCCATATGGATGCCTCGCTCCACTTCTGACATTCTCAGAGTCCATCTAATTAGCAAATTTGCATTTTGACCATCAGAATGAATTGTAGGGTAAGAGTTCTCTTGTAGTTTCTTTGTTCATTATCTCAAAGTCCCTGTCATAGCCACAGCCCTGGGGCAGGTACTCTGCTGGCAGTAGAACTGGGAGCGGTGGTCCCTTCTGCTGCATGGTCCTGTGTCACCATGTTCAGTGGCACTGAACACTGATCAAGTGTTCTCTGGAAACGTTCACAGTCTTTCCTTTGCATGTACTCCCAGCAGGAGACCCTCACCAACCCATTTCCCCAGACAGTCAGAGCTGGGGTCAGGAGGAGGAAGACCGTTGGCCAGGATAGACAGGGATACGATAGGGAGCTGTTCTTACAATTGCCACCAATCTCACACTTGTTACAGAGGCCAGCATGAATGCTTGCAGTGCAAATGACCCATGTGCCAGGGTGACCTCAGGCTCTGGAGCAGAAGCACAGAAAGCCATGGACGTACTGTTCTCGGGAGACTTTTACAGTCCTTCCTTTTAGGGCTTATGGCTCTCGACCTGAGACCTGCAACTCTGGCTCTTTCTTTGCAATGACTCTAACAAATTATTTGGATAAAATATGTCTGTCCCCATCACTCCTAAGAAGCATGAGTAAACATTTTAAATGAGCAGGAACATTTCTCTAGCTTTTGGTTTGCAAATGCATCCCTCCCTTGGAAAACAAAGAAGTTAACAAAAATCCACAGATCTTCCAAGCATTATTTGAAGGGTACAGGAGTCAAGTTTCTGTCAGATCAGTTACAAACCATGGTTAATGAAGCAAGAAATTATTTTCCTCTAGCATGGAGTGGGGCAAAGCCATAAGGCCACAATCAAAACGTTTAATGCCATCAATTATACTGAGAAATATAGCAACTTTTTTTTTTCTAAGAAAATACCCTCCCATAAGGAGTCACATCACATAGGAAAACCAAATGAGAAAATAAGCATTTTTCAATACTAAAGTGTTGAACTAACAAAAAAAACCAATTGATGTGACATACAAAGTCAAGATTTTTATCTATTAAAATAATTGGGTTTTAGTCTCTGAAGGGATATCCAGTGGTGTGTGTGTGTGTGTGTGTGTGTGTGTGTGTGTGTGTGTGTGTGTGTATTGAGAATTAACCCCAAGGATGCTCTACCTCTGAACTAAACTCCCAGCCCTATTTTATTTTTAGGGTCTCACTAGGTTGCTGAGAGTCTCACCAAATTGCTAAGGTTGGTCTAGAGCCTTTGATCCTTCTGTTTCAGCCTCCCAAGTACTAGGACTACTGAGCCACTACACCTGGCTTACATGTCCTTAAATATAAAATACCATATTATGCTTGGGACTGAGTGCAATGTTAAGAGCCTCTACTATCACCTGAACCTGCATTTTCAACCCCATCTCTACCATTTACCATTCATGGGGCCTGAAGCTGTCATTGTTAATAATATCTAGTGGAGGGCTACTGTGAGAATTAAATAAGAGCATGCATGTAAAGCACACAGAATTTAGTATATGAGTCATACTACAATCACTTCTGCAACAGTGAAAATAAACTCCTGTTTTTTCTGATTGAAAACTCACATTATCAAGAAAATCAGTTTCTTAAGAGGCAGCCCATTTCATTTGAGGATAATTTACACTATTAGAAAGCTTTCCAATCATGGTTTCCAACCTGGACCTTTGGACCTAGAAGGAAACTCACTCACTGATGCAGGTCAAGTCTAACCCCTCTTTCATAGAACAGCCCTTTCAATAGCAAGGAGCTGCCCTAACCAAGAGCCCTTCCCCTCTCAGGCTAGCCTTCTCCTGGTCCTTAAGTGCACTTGGGCCATTGTAAGCTCTTCGATCTCCCTGGAATTCTCTTCTGAGGAAATTCCTGGGTTCTCTCTAAATTGTGAGACCAGCAGTCACACCGTTATGGTGAAAAAAAAAAAAAAAAAAAAAGCATATGAGCAAACCTCTCAGACACACTTACCCACCCTCTCTCAGGCTGCGACCTGGCCCAGGAAATGCTGAAGTCTGCCTCCTAGCTGATGCTTTACAACCCTGTTTCTTTCCAGTGACTACAAGTGCATATGGCATTTGGACCCCAGGTGAACAGCTTTTTGTTGTGTTCCACCCAGATGCCATGTTGTTGGATTGAATCCACTGTTACAGCCTCTTGTCAATTCAGGTTCTGCTAGTCAGTGGTCTCTTCCCCAGTGCCATGCCCACCTGAACCTGCTTAGCTTGCTTCCAATGCCCTCACAGTACAATATGGACCAGCAGGCCAATGTCAAGGATAGTTCTTGAAGAGGACACTGAACGTCAAATCCAGATTTATAGCATCTCCCCAGGAACAGCTACTGAACTAATCATATAGGTTTATTCCCCCCTATCTTTTCTTCATAAACATATCAAAAATCTGTGACACACACCTTGTTGAATTCTTTATGTACGAAATGTAATGCATGCCTCTGTTCTTCCTTTTGTTATTGCTGTCACAGAAGACTGGGAGGTTATTGTGGTAGGCTTTAGATTTAGAGAACATATACTGGATTCTCATGGGCACTGTCCCCTGATAGCTTACATTCAATTATCTAACAATTTCATTTTAGAATCAATAACTCACACGAATTTCAGTTTTACAGTTCCTTGTCTGTACAGAAAGTCTACATGTTGGGAGAAAGTCTTTGCCCACTGTACCTCTGCTAAAGGACTAATATCTAGAAAATATAAAGAACTCAAAAACTTAATGCCAAAAAGAAAAATATAATCCAATTAAAACTGGGCTACTGAACTGAATAGACACTTTGCAAAAGAAGAAATACAAAAGGTCAACAAATATATGAAAAAACATTCAACATTATTAGTCATCAGGAAAATGAAAATCAAAACTGTTCTGAGATATCATCTAACTCCAGTTAGAATGGCAATAATCAAGAATACAAACAATGATAAATGCTGGTGAGGATGTGGAGAAATGGGAACTCTTATACACTGTTGATATTATGATTTATTATAGCCACTTTGGAGATCAGTATGGAGATTCCTGAAGACTAGAAATGTAAACACCATAAGACCCAGCTATACCATTCCTCATATATTTCAAAAGGAGTTAAAATTAGAGTACTACAGCGATATGTATATCCCATGTTTATAGAAGCACAATTCATATTAGCAAAACGTTGGAACCAACCTAGGTGTCCATCAACAGAAGAATGGATAATGAAACTGGTATATGTACACAATGGAATTTTATTCAGCCATAAAGAACAAAATTATGTCATTTGCAAAAAAATGGAAGGAACTAGAGAATAATGTGCTAAGTGAGATCAGCCAGTCTCAGAGAGTCCAGGGTCATATGTTTTCTCTCATATATGGAAGCCAGAACAAAAATGGGAAGTAAAAGGCACCTCAGTCAAATGAGAGAAAATAGTAAAATAGTGGAAGGAGATTGGGGGAGGGAGTTGGGAGGATGAAAACTAGGATTAAGGAAGGGAATAGTTCGAATAAGGTTACATCCATACAAGGTTTCACTACCAATCTCAGTAACACATATGGGGAGGGAGTAAAAGGAAGGGAGTATTGGGTGTGTGGAAGGAAATACATCAAGTCACGTGGGAATATGTTTGTATCACCTCGAATATCACCACGGTATATAATTTTATTGCATCAATGAAAGTATAAGTTAAAATAGAAACAATTAAAAAGTGACTTTTCTTAATGAATCTGATGATAAAATACACATAAGGAAGATATCCTATGAGAAAACAACATGGTTTGGGAATCAGGAACGTTAGTGTACATCTACCACCTTGAAAAAGTTAATGGACCTGCGCGGATGGTTTTCCAAGTATCTTCTTGGGTTTACAGGGCTCACTAAGTAACACCGAGACTTTTCCATAGGCGTTCTCTACTCCCTTCCTCTCTCTGCCAAGACATTCTGTATCTTTATGAGGTTACTCAACCCATTCATTTTGAGCACAAGAAAGTTAGCACCTGCCATGAAGGATCAGAATGTGAAATGTGATGAGCGGATCCTGTGATAAGTGCCTGACTTTAGCAAACAAAAATAAAACCTTGGAGAAAAAAAAAAAATGAAAGTGCAGCAATATACAAACCAGAGGTCTGTGCGGCCCCCAGTATAAGTAAAGTTCCATTCTTCCAGAAATAAGGTCGAGGCTGTACACAATTCATGGAACAGCAGTGGCCAGGGCATGTCAGGGAACTCCACCATTGTCCCATCCTTGCACTATAACATGATAGTCTCCATTTAAAAAAAAAAAAAATCAATAAGGCATGTCCGCGATAGCAACCTGGGGCCCATTTCTCATCTGGTGTAATAGTTCACAGAGCAGATCCAAACACAATGCAGGGCCCTTGAAACCAGCAGGAGTTCAGCACTCCCCTCCACTGCCAAAGAGCAAGATGAGAAATGGGGCTAGTATAAATATTCAATTGGGAAGTTGTGGCCAATCTCCTCGCACTGCGTGTTTAGTGCAACTCAAAACTGCTCCACCTGGTCCCTTCTGGCTCCCTCCTGTCTACCAGGGGCTGGCAGCTGGAAGGCAGGCTGAGCCCTGGAGATCTTTTAATTTGCTGTCGCACCAGGGGGCAGGCAGGAGGAATGGCAGTGCTTATGCTGGGGTTCAATTACAGAGCAGACTTTCTCCCAGGTGGGAGGCACCAGGGATGGCAGAGAATTCAATGCTTCCGTTTGTTAGGATGCCTTAGGAAAGGATTGGTGGTTTGAAAATATTGGGGGTGTGGAATAATGCTCTATAATGAAGGTCTCTCCAAAAAGAGAAGAAAAAAAAAAAAGAATTATGAGCCAACCGATACTTTGTTAGGCTTACATGCAATCTGAACTTTTCATTGTTTTCCTACATATAATCTTTCTGTAATTTCTGCCTGGAAAATAGAGATGGTGGCTTCTAAATTCTGAAATAAGCTGTGCTTCATATTCCACTGACAGCAAAGACAATCCAACAAATGCGAGCGTGTGCATGAGGAATGTCTAATTAATGTCAATTAGACTATCTCTATATGAACAGCTATGATCATTACAAACCCCAATTATATACCTACTAAAATAGGGTTGACATTGCCATTACATATGGCCTTCAACATTTATTATGGGGTATGTCCCAAAAAACTTACTATAAACTGAAAATATTGTAAGTCAAGAATACACTTAATATACCTAATCTATTTTAGATTAAAGTAGGCTTAGTTTAGCCTACTTTAAATGTGTTCAAAACACTATCATTAGCCTAAAGTTGGACGAAATAATATGACACAGAGCCTATGTATTTTTGTTTTTTGTTTTTGGCACTAGGGAATGAACCCAGGAGCGTTCTACCTCTGAGCTATACCCACAGTAGTCCTTTTTGTTTATTTTTCAACAAGGTCTCACAAAACTGCTGAAGATTTCACTGAGTTGGTGAGGCTGGCCTCAAACCTGTAATCCTCCTGTCTCAGCCTCCAGAGTACTGGGATTAGGGCAGGTGCCACTGTACCTGCCCCCAGAGCCTATTTCATAACAAAGTTTTAGATATCTCATGTAATTCATTGAAAACTGTACTGAAATTGAAAAGCAGGGTGGTTGTATGGTATGCTTTTGCACCATTAGAAAGTCAAAAAATTGTCTAAGTTGAACCATTTTAAGTCAGGGACCATCTATACTCAAAGTTCCCTGACTTTCTTCTAAAATTCCCATCCGTATATCCTTCTTGTCCTATTTCTATGCTTAAGTATCTTTATTTTATTGCATATCTAAATGGTGGGGTGGAGTGCATTTATTTTCACTCTTATCTCCCAGGATCACACTTGCCTAGAATACCCCATTCACCCTGTGACAGTGAGAGTGCTAATCAACCAATCAAATTGGCCCTGTGTTCTCACCTCCAGCGCCTTCACAGCCCTCTCACAGTCATCCTCAAGTCCTCAGTTGGCCTTTAAGGACTTACTCCTCACATGGCACCTGCTGCCCCATTTCTCTGACCTCATCCCCTAAGTGGTTCCCTTGCTCCTGGAGTACCACCAGTCCCTGCACCCCATCTTCCCAGCCTGACCTGCTGTTCTTCCAGCTTGCCTAGTGTACTTCCACATCAGGACCTCTCTGCACTTTATGTTCCTTTTGCCTGAAACACAGCTCCCCAGCTAGCCTCGTGGTCCTGTTTCCAGGTTCAAACATCCCTGCTCAGAGAGCCCTTCCCCATTCTTCTTATATAAAACAGCAACTCTTCCACCCAATAATTGCTGACTATCCCATTATCCTGTTTTCATTCTACTTCAAGGAAATTATGTCCCTGACATTCTTACTTGTTAACTGTCTCTTCCCCCTAGAAGTATACTCCATGAGAACAGGGGGTTTGTGCTCATGGCTGTATCTATAGTGTGAACCGTGTCTGGCATGTAGTAAATGCTCAATTAGCCTCTGTTGACTATAGGAATAAATTGTCCAGTAATTTCAATTGACCTACCTAGTTAAATCTAGTTATTTAGCTTTATTGCACAGCTCAATATTATCAATTTTTTGGTATCATAAATATATTATTTACAAACATAAATGTAAATATCAGAAGTACAGAAAAGGAAATTGAGAGTCATAAGTAGAGATAAGAAAGGTTATCATTTTTAATATAGCCTCATGAATGTACTGAGATTCTTAACAACCTATTGAGGACCTGTTTCCAAAGAAAAAATAAAAAGGGCTGGATGTGTAGCTCAGAGGTAAAATGCCCCTGGGTTCAATTCTCAGTGGAAGGAAGGAAGGAAGGAAGGAAGGAAGGAAGGAAGGAAGGAAGGAAGGAAGGAAGGAAGGAAGGAAGGAAGGAGGGAGGGAGGGAGGGAGGGAGGGAGGGAGGCAGGCAGGCAGGCAGGCAGGCAGGCAGGCAGGCAGGCAGGCAGGCAATTATGATTCACTGTAGTTAGACTCCACAGAGGATCTGGAGGGTCTCTAGGATCACTTCTTCCTAATTACCTATCTAATTGGTTTACTCTTTTTTTCCCCCTTTAATTCTTACTTGACTCCTCTTTTTGGTTGCCTAAGTTACTGACTGTTCAACCCACCTCCTCACAGCCTTACTGATTCTTATGTAGTGATCCTTCTTGCCTGATGACTCATTCATTATCCATTTCCTACTTCCTCTCACTTAAAAGAATCTTGAGTTCTTTTCAGGCACTCATCTCTCACCAACAAAAGTGATTAATCCACCCCCAGCTCCAGGAACTAAAAGCCTAATTCCTCTTCCCAACTTAATCACTGTTTCAGAACTCATCAGGTAACCAGATTTGTGCCAATGGTGCACAGGGAGCCCTTTGCTGGAGACTGTGGGTAAACCTCTTCTCATTCCCCTAGGAGGACTTCCATATTCAACCTGTTTGGATATAAATTGGGGAACATGTGGCCATCACCTCTACTTTCGTCATTCTATCTCATCATCATGGGAGCAGGCAGGGCAAATCCACAACTGTGCATGGCAGAGCAAAAGGAGACAAGGGAAACTGATTTCTTGATGAAGTTACTGAGCTCCTGGAGGCCGCTCTACCTCAGGAATTCTAGTTATGTGAGCCAATAAATTACCTTATTGTTTAAAGCTAGGGGAGTCAGGTTCCCCATTACTTGCACTTGAAACCATTTTAAGCGATACAACTACTCTTCCCTGGTTTCTTGACGTCATGTCTGGCCATTAATTTTCAGTCTTCTTTTGGATAATTCTTGGCCTCTTAACCTTTTGATTTCCTTATCTTGCAGCTTCAGCCCTCATTTCATCTCACGCAAGTAAACACCCTTTGGGGAAATTCCACATTTTATGCCTTTGACAACTACTTTGTTGTTCATCAATTCCAAATCCATCCCTCCTGGGACCTCATATCTTTTCTGGGCACCAGTCCTTATCTGCAATTTTATCCTGATCATGTCCACAGGGATTTTTCACAGACTCTTCTAACTTTTTATGTTTACAGCTAAACTCATCACTTCTTGCACATATGCCTATATTCGTATCTTTAACTGTACTATTAAATTGGTAACTGGAATCAAAACTCTAGGTGTGTCCTCAATCCCTCAATCTTTACATAGTTCACCCATCACATTAATGTTTCTGCATAAATTGATTCCAAATTATCCACTCCTTTCCACGCTAATCATTATTTAGAGCAGGTATTCCTAATTCTTCACCTAAACTTTTCCAGGAGGATATACTTCTTATACAGCACCTTAGTTCCTCACTAGTAGTTGAGTGCAGGGCAAGTAGCAGGAGCTACAGGTGTTCTACAACCTCATCTTGATGAAGGAACAAACAGCCTCCAGGCCTTTCTCTTTTGTCTTCTCTCCGAATCATCCTCTAGTTATTAGAATTCTTTGTCTCAAATTCAACTATATCACTTCTCTTCCAAAACTTCACTCCCAAGAAAAGACTCACCAATGAGTCCAGTTCAAATGTTTAACAAATATTTACTGCATTTCAGATTTCCAGGCCATAAGCTTCCAAAAAGTGGGTTATGATTTTTTCTTTTAAAATCACATAATTTAGGAAAGTCTTGGTAAATGTTCTTAGCCATGGCAAAATATAAATATTGTCATGCAACTCTAAATCCAATAACCTGTATGTAATTTTATTTTGAGCTAGAATATTCTCATAACATTTTTATGCTCCCTCTGTAGACTTGTACTAGAACTGTCATGAGTTAATTTCAACTTATATCAATGCATACAAATTCCTGAAAATATAAAATTGAGTAATATATGATTGATTTCTGTTGGGTACTGAAATTACTATTTTTAGAAACTTCTCATTCAGAATTTAACTGCAATAGTATTATGATTTAATGATCTTGCAATTTGTTAAAGTATCTCACATTTCAAATTAAGAAATTCATTCAAATTTATTCATACATCAAATATTTTTTCTGAAAAATAAAGATTATTTGTACTCCCACCATGTAATGGACAATTTTATACCTCTATTCATTTATTTGACAAATATTTGCATGCTTGCACACATTTGGATTTTCTTTTTCAAAAGAGAGACAAAAAAATCTCTGCCTATGTGGGGCTTATATTCTAGTGTGGTATGGGGAAGAAAATATGCATCCTTTTATATGGTAATGGCTATTCACTCTGAAATATTTTGCAATATTTTGACTAAGTATGAGACTGTCAGTAATGTGGTTGGAATCTGGTGGCTATAGAGGAAAAATGCCAAAAAAGTCCACGGAGACATGTCTCTGTCATATGGGTCCCACTGCCTTTAAGGCATAAATTATTAGAATTCAGATAGATCGGAGAGAGAGAGAGGACTGTATTCAGCCTAGAGGCTATAACTCTGAGCACTGGAACACCAGCCTGAATTAGTATCACTCACTTTGGGAAGTAGGAGGATGGCCTGGTGAGAATGTGTGTTGGAAAACAGAAGAAACTTTGATTGATAAAGTAGCTACCACTTTTAAACTAAAAAAGTTTTTAACCAGTTTTGATGGTACACTTCTATAATCTCAGTACTTGGGAGGCTGAGACAGAATATCCCAGGTTCAAGGAGAGTCTCAGAAACTTAGTGAATCCTGCAACTTAGCAAGACCTTGTTTCAAAATAAAAATATAAAAAGGATTGAGGGTATATTTCAGAGGTAGAATGTCCTTGGATTCAATCCCCAGTACCACTTAAAATTTTTTTTTATCGACACCTAGTATTTGTACCTATTTATGAACTACAATGTGATGCTTTCATTTATACATTGAAAGTAGTCAACTCAGGGTAATTGGCATGCTCTCACTCATGAATAAAATCTGCAAATGTTGATCTCATAGAACTGGAGAGTAGAATAGCTGGGGGTGGGACAGAGTCGAGTGGAGGAGGAAGGGTGAGATCAATCAACAGGTGCAATGTTATTGTTTGACAGGAGGAATGGGTTCTGGTGTTCCATGACACAGCAGGGTGAGTATAATTAACAGCGGTGCATTACACAGCCACAGATTTTGAAAGCCAGGCAGTGGAATCTGACAACAGGGTAATGGAATCAGAGCGGTCTTTGGAGATTAGTCTAGCTAATGTGTGTTAGTGTCATTTAGAAAAACTGGAGAATTTATTGACACAAGCTGGTTAGGAAGCTGATACAACACTCTAGGCAGAAAGTCAAATGGCTTTTGACTAAGGTGGTAATGACAAAATTCAAAACAAGTGAAAGGATTAGCCATATATTTACTGGAAAACTACAACTTCATCAGATTACTTAAGTCACACATGCATTTATTCACATTTGTTGAGCACCACAGTTTGAGTTGCTCATATTTATTTAGCTCCCAACATACTTATTGAGCATCTGAAGGTAACTGCCATTTTACCCATTACTAGATTCAGAGATAAAAGCTATGACCTCCATACTTGCTGTGGCTGGTGTCTACCATAGCCAGGGTCCATGGTAAGAATGGCAGCCAGGACAAGACAACATGTGGACACTGCAGGTTAGATGAGAAAGGATTAACTTTGTTGCATTTGGGGTGAGTGCACATGAGTGAAAAGAAAAAAAAAAAAAGCTTCAAAACCGAGTTTCTTCCTTCGTTGGAGCTGGTAAAGGATTCTAGAAGAAGGGAGAGAAGGTTTACTCCAAGGCATGGAGGGCATGGAGGTGTGAAATTGCAGAGTGTATTCAGGTTCCTACAAACAATGAAATGTTTCTGCATCACAGATGTCAGGGACCTTTTGAAGTCAGGGACCTTTTCTACTTAGGGGCAAGATCAGAGAGTGCCTTCAGTTCTATTCAGAGGATTAATCAAAAGGCAAATATGTGCGTCAAACTGAAGATTTTGAATACGTGTATTATGTATACCTCAATAAGCTTATTTTTAGAAATAAAAACGAAGGAAATGGAGAGTTGGAAGTAATAAAGGGACATGGCCAAAATAACATCTCAGAAACGTGCTGACTATGAAGAGGTTGAATTAGACAGAGGCAAACTGGAGTCGGGGACACAAAACAGGGATTACTGAAGAACTGAGGGACTCATGGCCAGGATATGAACCATAGCAGAGATAGGACAAGGAAGTAGGAGCTATTTAGGAATCTAGATGGCCAGAAGTTGGAAACCATTTAGATATGAACAGAAGGAAATTTCAAAAGTAATTCAGATTTTGAACTTAGTAGTTGGAGAAGGATTGAACAAAAGAGGAACAACTGTTTTCAGTGGAGGAAGATTGGTCTGTTTAGAATGTGTTGCTTTGAAGGAAGGGAATGACTTCCAAGTAAGCAGTGGGGAGAGCAGGACCTTCCGACATTTGAGTTAGAGAAGAATATTATTGATTTCAGTTCTGTTCTACTGCTTCATGCTCTTTGCTTTCTCAGGTTGGCTTGCTTTGTTTTCCTAATTAGATTTTAAGTTTTGCTAAGACATACCTAATTCTTTCAAAACATACTTATTGGATACGTCTCCATGCTAGACACTATCGCAGGCAATGGGAAATAACAAGGATTATTTCATGTTTACTGTTTTGCTTTGAGGAAGATTATAGGCATGTATATTTCCCTCAAAATAATAAGTAGCTAATAATTAAACAACTAGAAGCAACAAGTGAATGTATAAATTGTGATATCAATATCCAATGAAATATTGCTCAGCAATAAGAAGGAATGAACCATGTATATGTACACATGTACAACATTGAGAAACTCAGAATAATTATGGAAGCATCTCTGTAGTTGCCAGGAGACTAGGTTGGGGAGAAGAGAATAAAATACTAAAAGGCAGAAGCCAACTTTTGGGGTTGATGGATAAGTTGATTCTATTGGTTGTGATGATGGCTTCCCTGGCACATAGAAGTGTCACATTGAATATTTTAAATATATGTGTTAAATCTACCTCAAT